>BSBK01002787.1:42500-105000 GCA_027943335.1 Chamaecyparis obtusa
TAATGTATAAACTACTATATGTCTTTATTCTGGGTATGAAACTGTTAGGCAACCCTCCTCGTGATTCAAATTAATATGCTTCATAGTATTGTGTAGAGTGGATATTAAGTGGTAATATTGAGAGTAGTATGAAAACTTAATGAAACATATGTATAGTAATATAAATTAACTAGCAGTATGCCCTTTGTGATGAGTGAAGTTACTTGTGAAGCACCCTGGGTGAGTGACTAGTTCTATTAGCTAGGAATGTAGTGGTGGACATCAAGTGTGAACTCACCAAATAGAACCACTTGAGAAGTTCTTGAGAGTTGCGATGCTAAAAATATTCCTATGAAGTAATTGTATTAGTTAGGGTTCTCATAGAATTGTTGTATCTCTGGTCATTCCTATAAAATTATTAGCCTTATAGGTGTTGTAATATAGTTGTTTTATGCCTTATTTGCCTAAGAGAGTGGGCCATTTAAATGTTGTGTAAGTATGATGATGTACTTCATGTTGTTGAGAGTGAGACAGAAGTGAACCACATTGTAGTGGGAACTCCTCTCTAGGAGAGGAGGATGTTGTAATGTGAATATCATGATTATATGATTAGACGTAGTAAAAGAACTTATAAAGTGAGACTATTATTAGTAAATAGGTAGTTGTCTCCTGAGTTTTTATGTGTCTACCTCTCTTTCCAAATAAATGTTTTCTTGGAAAACCCTTAGTGCTTTATCCTTGTCAGGACACAATTGGTATATATTAAATATTGTCATAATAAATGTATGACATGATTTCCCCATCTCCCTCTTAGTGACCTCAAAAGGTCTAATAGTTCATGTAATGATTGTGGTAGAAGATGGATTGCTAAATTTATTTTTCTTTTATTTTACTTGTTTCACAAGTTGATTTTTGTGATTGCCAACAATGTAAAAGTAATTAATTTATGTGTTGCGCTGCTTAGCCAAACTTTATTTTAATGTCCTTATTTGCCTCAAGGACTTGTCTTTATTTATTTTTTGATAAAGTTTTACCAATGTGGCCACTTTTTGAATTTCACTTTGATGGAACGCTCTTTTCAATTTTAAAATTTTGGATTTTACGATTATTTGATGAGGCTCTTATGGTTGCAATTGTTGGCAAGTCATTTTGTGGTAGGTTGTATGAGGGAGAATATTTTTTGGGGGAATCCATCATATTTTATAAATAGGGAGAAATTTTAGAGAAGTTTCCCATCACACTAGGTTCACCCTTGTCATTAGCGCTATCTATGACCATGCTAGTAGCCTTGGTAAGGGTATTTTATGGATTGTGATATGCATAGTCCTTGTAAGATTACTTTATGATATTTCTTCATAGATATTATGATATTATCAATAAATATAATATAAATTTGGTACAAACTAAGGACTTGTAGAGTGACAAATGATACCTTTAGCATAATATTGGACCTATACTCCAGATATTGAAATTCATAGGGACCAACATCTAGAGTGATGTTAGCATACATTTGAGATATGTTGTAAGGATGATGTCCCTTGTTTTAGTGTGTTTCCTTGTGACCTTAGACCCAACACTAGTGTGTTGAATGGAATTACCTTACGTGATCTTGTTACTAGAAGAAGTTATAATAACTATGTAAAATAATATTAGATTGTGATGTTTGGTGAGTAGTTCAATCGTACAATGTTAATACTTTTAAATGTTAGAATTGTTTAAAATAAGGCAAAACATAGCCTCAACATGTATCAACATTAGAATTCCTCATTGCATGAGATGAGTGATTCAAAATTTACCGAATGGGCTAAGCTAGATGTCAACCCTGGAGTTTTAACCCGAAGTGGTGTAACTTCTAGGAGGAAGTTCATGCCTAGAGAGGGAGGATGTGAGGCCTCACCCTAGACCCACCATGGCTTTTCCATTATCATTATGGTAGCCCTAGTAATTGGCTTAATATTTCAATTAGCTTAGTTGATTTTACTCTTTTAGACAAAGATTTGATTATTGTAGATGATAATAAATTACATTTTATGATGCTTTTATACTCACAATATTGACTTTATGATACATTATGACTGACATTATGATGATGGATTTAGATGAAATATTGAGATGTGCACTTAGGAAATTTATGTCGATATGAGTTGTTAGGAAAGTGAAAATCAAGAAATGAATAAAGTTGAGATGTGTATTTCGTTTTGGGTTAAATGTTAGGTGATGAATTATTGATGACCTTTTTATGACATAAATACAAATTCTAAATTATGGTTATTTTGATTTATGAATGTTGTGATGATGTGATGGATTTTATATCCTTACGTAAGTAACTAGGAAATGAAGATTTGATTCGATTATGATATGATGAGATTCCTATTGTGAATTGAAAGTTAATTACTTAGGTGAAGTTTATGATTGTCACGATGACATTTAATTGCAATTGAATTATGTATGCAATGATTATGTTTCAAGTTTAATTTAGTGATGAATTGCATATTTCATGATGAGATTTATGTAAGTTATAAATCAATGATTATACCATGTGAAATTTTGACTAAATTATGATTCATTTCTTGAGAATTATTTGATTATGAAAATTATGGAATTTACATGTATATTTCCTTGGACTATTGATATTGGACTTGAGTGTGCAGAGAAATAGGCCATGGTAAATTCGGGGAACCATAGCAGAGACCAATGTGAAAATTAGTTTGAGCCAAGGTTGCTTCTAGTGAGAAGCCAAAAACCTTGTTGTAATGTTTTTAATTTGTAAAAGTATGGTTCATGAATGTAATTTATTTATATTTTAATTGTAATTGTGATTTATGTGAGAATGCCCAACTGGATATGCCACATGGCTTGTGATCTATCTTTTTTGTTTGTGTCACTTGACACTTGTGTGTGTACTTGTGGCCATGACATGTCCACTTGGGGACTGGTTGAAGACCAACCTAGGAAGGTAGCCTTTAAGATCCCCATGAAAATCACTTGGCTAGGGAGCTTGAGGTTATGTGTTGTCTTGGAATTTCGAATTTGAGCTTCAGATGGGATTTTGGGAGGCTTAAAAGGTGTCTAGGGAAGTGTTAGGGTCATTTTTAGTAAACCCACTTGATATACCTATGGGTCAGGGGCATTTTTTTCCTAGGACAACCCCATGTTGACCAAAAGACCCCTCCAAAAATTGGATTCTTAAAATGGCCGAAAATCCGCTTTTGAAGCAAGGTCTTGGGCAGTGTTTCATCCAATAATGATGCAAGTCTTTGGTCCACTTTCTGGGCAACCTTTTTAGGAATCCATATTTGGAAACCATGTAAGAAGCTTGGGAAGGTCATCTAATTACAATGATATCCTATCCCTAGGAGATTGTGTGGAGGCCTTTTTAGAGGGTACTCTTCTTTTGGAAGAGTTTGACACCCACTCTCTAGATTTAGAGACTTAGCTAATTTGGAGAGGACATTGGAAAATTGAAAAGCTCTTCATCAACTTTCTTCCATAGCTTGGATCAAGATTGGTGGTATTCTTCATTTTTTTCTTATTCTTGTTTTCATGTTCAGAGAAAGTGTTCTCATGTATGTTATTGCTTGTATGAAAAAAATTAGTTATTGTGTTTTGGTTGTGTTTGTGCTTGAGATCTTGCTATTTTGTGTGATAGTGGATGTTATGTGAAAATTCTAAGTTTTGTTGTAGTGTTATTTCATTTGTGTTGTGAAAGTGAATTTTTCATGGAGTTCTTGAGTTCCTTGATTTTCTTAGTAATATGGGAGTGTGCTCAAGGCCATACTCACCCTTGGGAGGGAAAAGTATCCTAGGGGGTGAAGGGAATGTTGGGACAATCAAGGGTGTAGAGTCTCTCCTTGGATAGGAGAGGGATGAAACATGGATGTATGGGCTCCATGTAGCCATCTCCTTTGTTTTTTTTGTATATTGGAGGGCATAAGGAGTTATTGAGATTGTGTTTGTGGTGAAAAATACATTATGAGGAAGCCAAGTGATGGCTTAGCTCTTATCATGAGATGTGCTTTCTCCTCTTGAGTTTGGTTCCACCTTCACCCCTATTTTTGAGTCATTTTGAGACTCTTTATTTTAGCCTTGGAAGGAAGATTTCATTGTGAGTTATGTTTGTGCTGTTATTATTGTGGGTTTTCTTGATTGTCGCCTTGTCTTTGTGATGGTTCTCGTAGCTCGAGGGTGGCTTCATAGAAGCCTTGGTTGGGAGGTGAGCACTCCTTTACCTATGTATTTTTATTGCAAGATTTGGAGCCATTGAAGACTTTATCGTTAGAGTTGAAATCTTGAAGAGTTGATGATGTATTCATATTTGGGGTTGGATCACTTTTGTTTAAGATTATTGTTATTGTAAGGGAGTCATGTTAATCCCTTGAGCTCAATGTAATTGTTATGTAATGGAGTTGTCATTCCAAATCTTGTGTTTGTAACAATTGATGTTGCATCAAGTTTTTTTGAAGGAATGTATGGTAGTGTTGTCATTTTGAAAGTTACATTTTCTTATGAAATCAATGATTTATGTCAATGGAAGATCTTGGTGTATTATTATTATATCCTCTAAGAAATGAGCAATGTATTATTTCATTTGAAGATTAATGTCTAGATTTGATTTGTTATGTGAGAAGTTGTGAATATTCTCAATGATTATTATTTGGGATTCATGTTAAAAAAAAATCTAATATGAAGGAGTATAATTGCAATCCCTCATAGTTCTTTTAAAGATTTCATTTGATTAAAGTAATAGTGGTAAGAAAGGAATGATACATTACACTTCATCTCCCTTTCAATGCAGTTATTTGGCTTTGCTTTGGTAGTAAATCTTTTGTTGTTGGAAATGATAGACTTTTAAGAAGAGTAACTTAGTTGAATTTACCTTTGTTCCTTTCTATATAAATTGTGCTTTAGAATTCATTTTAACATTGTACCTAAACTATATCAATTACACAAATGAGACCAACAAACTAATAAGGGAAAATAAATTTAATGGAAAAGAAAGGAAACAAAGCAAGTAGAAATAAAAAGAATGCAAAGCAAGCAAAAAGTAGAAAAATGGCAACCTACAGGTCTCTGGAAAATGTATGGGAGAAATCCCATACATTTTCCTAAAAAGCACAGTCATTTTTATATTAATTTCCCAATCCCACTTGTAAATCTAGACTTTAAAAAAATAAATATATTAATACGCAAGTCAAACAAGGTATCCACAAATGAACTTGCTTGGGTGGGACCCATCTGCATCGCCACCCAAGAAGTCCAAAAGGACCTAATAAAATTTGTTTATTTAAAAATGTGTGTGTGTGTGTGTGTGTGTAATAGATAAATAAATAAATAAATTAGTTATAATTATTATTAAAAAAAAATCCCCTATCAAAGTTTAGTTTCATGACACGTACATGTGTTTTAAAAAAAAATTATACACAAAAAAATCATTTCAAAATTTTTTAAAAAAAAATTATTTATGGAGGGGACCCGTGGGCCCCACTCCCCTTGGGCCCCGCCCCCTTCCCAACCGCTGCCATGCGCAAGGAAGGTACCTCCCATGGCAGGGTAACCCCCTGTGCATGACAGCATGGGGGGGGAGGGGAGGCCCACACCCCAAGTCCATAGGGACCTTAAAAGAACTCACGCGGTTTTAAAAACAAATTAACTTTTGTTTATTTTAATTCAAATTAATATAATTTGTTATTAATAAAGTTAGTTATTAATAATTTAATTTATATTTTTTATTTGTTTTTTATTTATTTATTAATAATAGTTTTAATTATTAATATTTTTAATTATTAATAATTTCTTTATTAATAGTCGTATTTATTAAAAATTCATTTTATTAATAATTTTATTAATTAATAATTTTGTTAATAGTTTTATTTATCAATAAATATAATTATTCAATGATAATTATATTTGTTGATTAATAGATTTAATTATTAATTATATATATACCTTGGCTATGTTTATTTTGGTCTAGTGTAACTAAATTCTTCAATTATAGATCATTGGTGTTAATCTAATAGTAAGGTGTAATAAATGTATAAATCTTTTATTAAAAAAATCATTATTAGCTTAAGTTATTAAGGTAGTTAATCCCTGCCAAAGAATAAATTAAAATCATATTGTATGTATTTCCATGCTTTCATCATTGGGTAAATAAATTAAGATAAATTATTCCTTGCATGACGTAGAAGACATCGATCAGAGGAGTGCTTGGTTCTAGGAAGGTTAATTTGATGGGCATGTCATCTCTTAGCGTTGAACTAGTTCCATCCCTTCAACTCGTCTGCAAACTAATGAATTTATGCTCTTGCATCCTTGAAGTATGAATACTACTTGGGAATGAGAGTATGACTTGCCAAATAACCCTAAAACTTTAACTTATTACCTTTCAAAAAAAATAAAATTGGTGTGTTTTTGTGTGGAATTTATGGGCATGACAGATAATAACTAGAAGAAGATATTAATCTTGGGAATGAGAAATTTTTTCCAAACATTAGAACATAGGGGTCTTTGTTTTCCAAAATGAAATAGAGAATAAGAAGAAGAAACAAAAAATTTCCCATCAGGATTAAGAAGCCAAATGAGAGCATCTTGAATACCTTCTCTCACATACCAAATCTGTATCAAATTTTTAATAGGAACAAGTTGCCTATCAATCTCCCCTAGATTAATCCATCTATTTTCTCTACAATAG
Organism: Chamaecyparis obtusa; assembly: GCA_027943335.1. Taxonomy (NCBI): domain Eukaryota; kingdom Viridiplantae; phylum Streptophyta; class Pinopsida; order Cupressales; family Cupressaceae; genus Chamaecyparis; species Chamaecyparis obtusa. Next base: position 49,171 of record BSBK01002787.1, read on the forward strand.
TAAGACAACTTTTCACCAATAGTAGTTTTACATATGTCCATTGGGCCCTATTTACAATCTTGGTTACTTGATAAGGGAATCCCTTCTAGAAAATAATCCTCCCAAAATCTTATTTTCCTTCCATCTCTAAGTTTCCACCTTGCCCCTTTAACAATTGTATCCTTGGCATACTGGATACTATTCCATATATAAGATCCTTGTATATCCACTTGAGCAAGAACAAAATCTTCAATATTTGGATGATTAAACATGTATTTTTTATTCAAGATAGAGTTCCATTCTTTATTTTCTCCAAAAAAATTCTATATTTATTTAGCCAAAAGAGATTTGTTGATATGTTTAATATTTCTTATTACAATCCCTCCAAATATTTTTGGTTTACAAATATTCTCCTATTCTAGAAAACTCATTCTTTTCTTTTCTTCCACCCTTGATGATAGAGATAGTTTTTGAATTCTTTCTATTATCTCTCCATTTTTCTAAGGAATTTTAAAGAGGCTCGAAGAATACATGGGAAGATTCTGTAAAGAATATTTCAAAAGTTGAACTTTTCGATCTTGACTTAATAATGCACCTTTCTAGCCCACAAGTTCCCTACTAAATCTTTCAACTATAGCTATCGAGAAATCTTTAGGAGCCTTTAAGAACAAGGAAAACCCAAGGTAAGTAGGAGGAAATGCACCAATACTACATCCCAAGATGGAAGAGATCCTTCTTTGTCTTTCCTCTAGAGTATTTATGAAAAAGATGGAGCTTTTATCCTAATTTATGATTTGACCAAAAGCACTGGTGTAAGTAGTTAAAGCGTTTTCCATATTTCTATCTTCTTTTATAATGGTAGTTCTTATAGTTATTGTGTCATCCAAAAATTGTTCATGGAAACAAGTCTATCTATGTGATGAAGGTTGGAGACCAAGTATCATGGATTCTGCCATCATATTGGTAATGTATCCACCCAAAGTCTCAACTAAAATAGAAAAGAGGATAGGAGAAATAGGGTCTCCCTATTTGAGGCCTCTTGAATGTCTAAAAAAGTTAGAAGAACCACCATTAACAATGAAAGATGAAGAAATTGAAGAGACCAACTACTTCACAATCTTAGTCACCCCGCTATAAAAACTGAAGGTAGCTAAAACCTTCATCAAGAAATTACAATCCACTCTATCATAGGCTTTAGAAAAATCTAATTTCATAAGGAAACCCTATTTTTTGGCTATTTCCAAAGAATAAATATTATCATGCACAACAATTATAGAATCTAGGATGTTCCTTCCAAGAAAAAATCCATTCTATTAAGGGGAAATAATAGTGGGGAGAAAAGAAGGGTATGTGTAGAATCATGGTATGCCAAAAAGTGGTGATGTGAAAAATAAGTCCTGATTGATAGACTCTTTGAAAAACAACTATACCTTTAAAATTGTGATCAATGCAAACCTAATCTATCTTGAAAGGCATAGATAATTCAAACATTAGTGAACATGAATCTAACAGCATATTCCTAAACTTAAATAGAAAAATGAATACAAAGACACTTAGATAGAACTGAAACGGGAGCACCTTGTCACTGTTTGATTTGTTCTCACTTTAGGGATGTGGGTGTGCTCTCAGATCACTTGGAGCATATCCCTAATTATTATTAGCATATATTAGGATAGGTTAGGGACCATAAGAACCAAGTATAGAACACCCATTTTTCCCCTAAGGCCTTAAGGATCCTAAAAGCCCAAGAATGAAATCTAAGCTATTTATGAGTAATCTATGATTGTTTTTAGACCAAAATAAATATGATATGATGCTATGCTATGAAAAAAAATAATAGAAACTATGATTTATCCATTAGTTCTATGCTAAGATGTGTTAGAACGCTTGAAGAAACAAATAAATCTAACAATTATGAAAAAGCTTAAGGATCTAGAACTATTCTAGCATTATAAATCTACTTAATATGAGTGATTTAAATTCTATATTTTCTATTGGGAAGTGAGGGTATTTATAGGATCTGGGAAGGGCTTGGGTTGGGAGGATGAGTTAGAGTTAGAGGTAAGGTCTAGGGTAGAGTAAGAGGTAAGGTTTTGGGTATGGTAAGGTTTATCTTAGGTTAAGGGTTGCTCACACATGTTTGATCAACACTAGGGTAGTGTGCAAGGTGAACATGTGTGGAAGAAGAGACACATGTCTCTTTATGAGGCTTTAAGAAGCCTTAAAGAGGGTGGAAGAGGCTTTAATGAGTTTGTAAGACTCATAAATGGATGGGTTTGACCCAAAGTCAAAGAGGCTTGGATTAGGCTAAGAAGGTTAGGAAACACCTTCTAGATATGTTTAGGAAGGGTTTATGGAAGTTTAGGAAAGATTAGGAAACTATAGGAAAGTCTAGAAGATTCTAGGGTTTTGAGGGGCTTTTATTAAATATTCCATTTATTGAAAGTGTTTTGAGGGGTTTCGGTCAATTTATGAAATAATTAATAAATTTTTGGGGGAATGATGTTTAAATTAGATTTAAACATTTTGGGAGGTGTTTCCTTAATAAAACATTTGCAATTAAGATAAAGGGATTTAATGACATAATAATAAATTAATTAATTAGATAAATATTTAATTAATCAAATGATGATGTCATCAGGGGTTTTTCAGAAAATAAAAATAATTTTATTTTCTAAAAGTTTTTTAGGTGTCTACATTTTGCCTATATTTGGTGCAATGCCACAAGTGGTGTAACATCAAAGACAAGAAAATAAGATGCCCTAGGCTAGAATTTAGAGGAATAAGGGGTTGTGCCCCCTTTAGAAAATAATGCAAAGATGAAATGTTGTGGAATTTTCTCAGAAAGAACACAAAAGGAGAAAGACCAAGGAAGAAGGGGAGATAGATAACCAAGCTTCCAAGAGAAAAGATGGATGAATGCAAGATGAAGATGGAATGCAGAATGTAGCGATGCAACTATATGAAAGATGCAAGATGCAAGATTAATCTATATGATGAAGGATGCAAGGGAGTGTAAATCTAGAGAGCACAACCTAGTTTGATATAGCAACATTATAGACTTGCCAAGGATACTGGGATCACAAGGCCTTTTTGCCAACATTGCATAGGACTGATGCAAAAAAGACACACAGGGTTACCCCAACATCACACATGAATCTGAGAAGATGCATGGTAGAAATGATGCTAGAGAAACCACAAACAAACAACATTGTCCAAGTGTACCATGTAACTAAGAAGATCACATGTGAACTATGCAAGGGTTATGTCTGACTGACTCACGGGAAGAAGAAAAATATCAAACGACCTTACCCCAAATTGTCCTCATTCATAGCGCACCATGATATAAAGGATCATGGTAGCTTTGAGGAGAGGAACAATGAGAAGCCACAAAAGATTAACAAGATCCAAAGGACAAAATCCAAGACCAAAATGATAACTCCAAAAAGACATCCTTTGCCAAGGAGAGAGATTTGATTTGATTGATGGTGGGAAGATTGGTCTGAACATGTGGAAGGATACAACAACATGGACCTGGTGTGATGGGTGGAAGATTAGGTCTGACAAGAGGAAGGATACATCCTCAAGGACCTATTGATTGAAGAAAGAATGAGTGTTTTTATTCATTTACAAATGATGAAGTTAAAGAATAATCAATGTGATCAAGAAGTTGACAATGGATGTTGTTGAAGTACAAGGCTAGCTAGGACAAGATTTCTAATCAAATGATGATGTAGGACTGAAAAGGATATGTACAATAGGATGTGATGATATATACAAAAAATGGGGAAAGATTTACAACTGATATGTATAGAATCTCAAGATTGGGGATAAGAAGATCTTTCTATACATGATATATAGCAAAAGGACTACACTATACAAGATATGGTACAAGATATGGATAGCCAAGATTGCAGATTTTCTTGAGGATTAAAAATAGAGGAATGCTCAGGGATGGTGGGGGGGATGGGGATGGTAGAAAAAGGACTGGGTAGTGGGATGGGGGGATGGGAGTTTGATAGATAATGAATCGGTCCACTATGCATGGCACCTTTTTGCTAGGTTTTCACCAACATACTTGTCCAAGGTTCTTGAATTGCCAAGTTTTCACCACTAGACGAATGATTTTTTTTCTTTTCTTTTTTTCTTTTTTGATTTTTTTCTTTTTTTGTATTTTTCTACTTTTTCCAATTTTAATGGATTTTCTGAATATGTAAGATCTGGTTTAGGCATAGAACCTCTTCAAATGGATGATTTTGATTGGATCATTCAAATTCTCACCTTCTGTTGTAGATAGCTAATAGGCTCTAGAGCCAAAGCATGTTATGACAACATAGGGGCCTAGCCAAGTAGGCTCAAACTTTCCTTTCTTTTCTCCATGTGCTTGGACCTTTAGATTTTCTTTTAGGACCATGTTGCCGACTTGGAACTATCTAGGATGGACCTTCTTGTTATAACTCCTTTTGAGTCAATTATGGTATGCAACCACGTGATCATATGCTTGTTGTCTCTTTTCATCTAACAGGTCTAGCTATGTGAGACGTAGCACATGATAGTCTTCATCAGCAATTTAGTTCTTCATGGAGACTCGCAATGATGGGAGCTCAAACTCGATGAGTAGAATGGATTCGGAACCATATTCAAGGGAATATGGGGTGGTTCATGTGGGAGTGTGATAAGAAATGCTATAGGCCCAAAGTGTAGGATTTATTTGGAGGTGCCAGTCATGACCAGAATCATTGACAACCTTCTTGAGGATTTTGAGGATTGTTTTGTTGGTTGCCTCAGCTTGGCCATTTCCTTGGGGGAAGTATGGAATGGAGAAATTATGATGAATGTGGAGTCTAGCACACATATCATCCACATGCTATTTTTCAAAAGGGGGGCCATGGTATGTGAAGATGGTAGATGGTATGCCAAAGTGGAAAACCATATGGTAAAGGATGAAGTTGGATATTTGGATGCCATTAGTTAGGGTGAGAGGAATTTCTTTGACCCATTTTGTGAAGGAATATGTGGAAGTTATTATGTACTTATTTCCATTTGAGGAAAGGGGAGTGATTAAGCCAATGAGGTTGAAGCCCCAACATGAAAATGGACAAGGAGGTGCAATGGGCTGTAAGTCTTGTACTGGTGCATGAATCAGATTTGCATGCTACTAACATGGTAGACATTTCCTGATGAATTCACAAGCATCATGTTCCATGGTTGGCTAATAATACCCGAATTGAAGCAACTACTTTGCTAGAACCATGCCACTTGTGTGGGCACTACAAATTCCAATGTGGACCTCTTGTAAAGCTAGGATGATCTTGTTTGAATGTAAACACCTAGAGAGGATATTGTGATATCCTCGATGATAAAGGGTGTTAGCTAAAAGAGTGTAGTGGGAAGCTCTTTGAATTAGGTTTTGGCATTGGTTATTGGTGAGATGGGGAGATATGATACCATTCTTTAGATATACATGGATGTCATGGTACCATGGGGAATGAGGACCAACCAAGACACACCATTTCTACATCGACGTTCTCATAAGCAGGTGTGTGTAGCTACTCGACTAAAAATTCATACTAAGTTGAATCATGAGGAATCTCCAATAAGCATCTAATGGTTTCCATTGCATTAGTTTCTTTGTTCTGAAGCCTTGGTATCTACGTGAACTATAGATTTGGCAAATTCTCTTTAAGTCTATCCACCAGTTCTTTGTAGGGTAGAAACTTGTCATCCTTTGTCTATTATTCATCTAGGACTTTCTTGATAATCAGCTATGAATCTCCAAACACTTTTAGTTCTATGATATTCCATTGGATAGCTGTCTTGAGGCCTAATATGAGTGCCTCATATTCTGCAATGTTATTAGTACATGGGAATCCCAATTTGAATGATTTTGGAATATAGTCACCTTGAGGTGTGATGAATAGGATTCATGGCCATGATCCATGTGGTGTGTGGGAGCCATCAAAGTATAGCTTCCATATAGGTTGTTCTTTGATCATACATAGGTGCTCATCAGGGAATTCCATGATTGGTGGATACACATCAACCAATGCTGCTTCTACTAGCTGATCGAAAATTACTTGCCCTTTGATTGCTTTCTGGTCTATGTACTGGATGTCAAACTCTTTGAGTAGCATGACCCATTTTTCCATACTGCCAGTGAGAGTTGTCCTTGATAGAAGATACTTGAGTGGGTCTACCTTTGAAATGAGCTTGATTGGGTGGCTAAGCATGTAGTCTCTAAGCTTTTGAGTAGCGAAGACCACTGCAAGGCATGCTTTCTACATAGGTTAATAATTAAGCTCATAGCCGACAAGAGTTCAACTGATATAGTAGATGGTTCTCTCTTTGTTTTCATCATCATGCTAAACTAAGAGTGCCCCCAACACTGTAGTGGTCATTGAGATGTAGAGTATGAGAGGGCATCCTGAAACTAGTGGTACAAGGATGGGAGAGTTGGCCAGGTATTCCTTGATCTTGTCAAAGCTTTTCTGACAAATGGGATCCCATTTGAAGGTTGTGTCTTTGCGAAGCAAATGCGTGAATGGTTGGAGCTTATCTACTAGCTAAGAGATAAATCAATGCACTAATTAGAGATTTCCTTATAGACTCCTAAGTTGCCTGAGTATTCTTGGTGGAGGCATTTCTACTATAGGTTTGACCTTCTTGGGGTCGATCTCTATGCCACACCATGATACTATAAAGTGTATAAGATTTCCATATGTTACACCAAAGACAAATTTCTTTGGATTTAGCTTCAAGCCATAATGCTGCATGTGATCGAAAACACTCTCAAGAATGTTTAGGCATTCTCCTTGTGTTTTAGATTTTGCAAGAATGTCATCCACATAGTCTTCTAGGATCTTTTGGATCATGTCATAGAATATGGCTGTTATCACTCTTTGATATGTAGCTCCTATATTCTTTAGCCCAAATGGCATCATGTTGTAACATAATGTACCCCATGGAGTTGTGAATATTGTTTTGTGTTGATCAACTTATGCTATCTAGATCAGAGTGTAGCATGAGAAGCCATCCATGAGTGATAACATCTCATGGCCCACTATAAGATCTATGATCATGTCTATGTTGGGAAGTAGCAAATCATCCTTAGGACATGCCTTGTTTAGGTCCCTAAAATCTATGCAGATTCTGATGTCACTTGAAGGCTTTATGACTATGACCATGTTAGAGATCCAATCTGAGTAATCAATGGCTTTGATGATCTTTTCTTGGAGAAGCTTCTTGAGCTCTGCTTTTACTAAAAAGGCCACTTTTGGATGCATTTTTCTTAGCTTCTTCCTGACTGGCTTGACATTAGGATCCACTACAATATTGTGCACAACAAGATTTGGATTGAGCCCAGGCATATGCGCATATGACCATGCAAATTTTATGGTGGCTTCTTGGAGTAGTTTAGTGAGAGCCATTTCTTCACCCTCTATTAAAGATGTTGCAATGTAGGTGATTCTCAAACATTCTTTTGTACCCAAGTTGGCTAGTCTGGTTTCCTCTATGATGATAGGAAACTGCTTAGGTCTTTAATCTTGGATGGGAGGAGGAGGCAAGTCTTCATCTCCTAGCACTTGAATTGCCAAGTTTTCACTAGAAGATACACCCTTTATTTTTACTTTTTTGGAATCAAAATGTGCTCCAGAGGCATTTTCACATAGGGACTTGTTCTTTTGTTTTTATTTTTCACTTTTGTGGCTAAATATTTGCTCCTCCACAAAATATCCTTGAGGGTTGAGCTTAAAGATGGGAATTAACTCTAAATCTTGATCTGATTATGGGCCTGATGCCCCCATGAACTCTAGGAGCACTTCTGTGCTTTGGAACACATCGATATGTGTGACACTTGGTTGGTCCTATTCTATGAGTTTGTGGTGGATGAGGGGAAGTTCGATGAGGTTAATGGTGAGTTTTTGGAGGACAGAAGTGCCCAGGAGGGTATCATCATTGAAGATGTTGTCATAAGACTTATTTTCTTCTTCTTCAGGGATTTCTTTGATCTCTAAGAGGTCATCCTAGCTATTCAAGAAGGGAACATTGGTCGTGTTAGTGCCTCTAGTTGCGGTATTGGGCTCTTGTATACACAGACGAGGGGTATTAAAGCCAAGAACTTGATGTTGTGGATTCTTTGATGTTGTGATAAGGTCTTTGCTTCTGCCTTCTTGTGGTCCTAGACCACCGCCTTGATATTTCCATTACTCAGTGGTGTACTTGTGTGATTGGGGATACTTTTCTTTGAAGTAGCCAAGAAGTTGAGTGTCAGGTGGTGGGGGATCTCTTTACAACCACCTATTGATGTCAAGGTCCATCTCTTGATTGTTTATGTTGCCATGGGAAACAAAAGTCAAGGGTCCCATTTGCTTGATTTCATGATTTACTTCAATGGGTTCACTTTGGTGATTCGGGTGCCCTTGCATATGTGGATCAAGTGGGATGGCCCCTACTAAAAATGCATCATGTAGTTTGTATTCATCATTACCCTAGCTGGTTATCTTGATGGAAGAGAGAGTGGAGGTGAGGATAGTCTCTGGATCACAATGGGATCATGAAGAACTGGCGACAAAAGTGCCAATATCAGTTCCAGGACAATGATTTGAATGTGGGAATGATGCTTCCATCACACAATAGTATGTGAAGGGTTGGGGGTCTCCATGGATGGTAACCTTAGTGCCTTGATGTGGAAATTTGATGCACTGATGGTAAGTGGATGGTATAACCTTGATGGAATGGATCCAAGGTCAACCTAGGAGGATGTTGAATGGTAAATCAAGATCAACAACATGGAAAATGGTATCTTGTGTTACTGGGCCTAGCTAGATAGGTAGAATAATTGAACCTTCAGAGGTACACTCCAAGTTTTCACATGCCTTGATGGTGATTAATTCATGTGATATGTTAGCCTCTATGAGCCCTATCTGCTAAATGAATTTTAGAGTACACAAGTTTAGGGCTAAGCCATTATCTATCATGACTCTTTTGATGGAAAAAAATTTGACCATAATGGTGATGCTGAGAGGGAGATTTTGGTCAGGTGTAATGGCTAGTATGTTAGATGGTTTGAAGGAAAGAGCATATGGTGCAGATAGATTTCCCATAAGGTTTTCAAACTGGATGGTGTTTATATCTGTGGGGACTTGTGCTTTTTGAAGGGCTCGGTCAAGGATTTCTTGATGGAGGGATGAAGTGCGGAGAAGGTCATAGATGGAGATTTGGGCTAGTGTATTCCCAAGATGTTCTATAAGGTTGTATTGTACATTGTGTGCTAGTCCTAGACATGCATCGGTGATAGTTATCACACCTCTACAGGTGGTAATGACACACTGGCTATCTACTCCTTTGACGTGAATGACATTGACTATGGGTTCAACTTGGGTTATACATCCCAAAAGGTTGTCATACTTGAAATAAGCAGTAGTGTAGTCTTTGCGATCAACATGATCTCCTTGTTTTCCTTTGCCTTGGTTTTGATTAGGAGGATTAGCATTAGCTTGATTTTTTCTAGCGTTGTGTTGAGGGAACACATTTTGATAGATCTGTAAATTGACATTAGGTGAGGTTTGGGCCAATGTGTCCACTTGGATCTCTTTTTGGTCAATGAGATCTTGGATGTAGTTCTTGAGTTTCATACACCTTAGGGTAGTGTGTCTTTTGAAATGATGATAATCAAAGTACTCGTGATCCTTGTACCAATTGGGCTTAGGAGTGGCATCATCAAACTATTGGACTGGCGGGTATGTAATAAAGTTGGCCTTGGCCATTCAATGAAATATAACATCCAGAGGTTCACCAAGTGGTGTGAAGATTCTCCTCTGGTTAGTTTGGGCTCGAGGCCTATTCTAATTGGAAGTAGTGGTGATGGTGTTAGCCTAATTGGTTGGATTGCCTTGATGGGCTTGATATGCTTGGTGCCGATAGTTCTATTGATTGTTTTGAGGTTGATATTGCTGCATAGGTTGCTGATGAGTTTTAGGTTGTTGTTGCTATGTAACAATAGGTGTAGGACTGGCCACAATGATTTGGACATGCTTGGTGTCTGTAGCTCCATCATTAACTACATTTTTGTTACGATTCTAATAATGGGGTTTATCATTGTTGGGTTTACTTTGGGAATTGTTTTTGTAATGACGGATTATGCCTTTGTCTAGGAGACCTCTTTAAATATATATCCCTTTTCTTTTAATATCCTGATACATTTGGAAATAGTTCATTCTCATCAAGTGGGCCAGTTTGGGATGCAGGTTATTGATGAAGATCTTGGTGAGATGCTTCTCATGTGGTTGGTATGATAACTTGGTAGTGAGGTTCTGCCATCATTGCAAGTAGTCTGCTAGGCTTTCTCCTTCATTTTTCTTTGAGTTGCAAAGGTCTAATAGGGTCAACTCATTCTCGACGTTGTGGGCATATTTGACAAAGAACTTCTTAGAGAGCTTGGAAAAAGTTGTGATGGTCCCACATGGTATCTTGTAAAACCTCTCAACAATAGTTCCTCCCATGATTTTGGGGAATATGCACAAAAGATAATTGTCACTGTAAACCACTTCTTGGCATGCCATATAGAACTCTTTGATGTGATTTAATGGATCTCCTTTCACTTGATATTTATTGAATTTGGGTGTCTCAAAGTTTTTAGGGAAAGGAATAGCTACGATTGATCGGTCAAATAGGTAGGGACACACCTCTTCAAACTTGAAGGTTTTATTCTATGTGCCTATTTGGAGCTCTTTAAGATCATTATTCATGGCTTACCACTCAACATTGATTAGCATTGGAGTGGGTACTCCCATTTTGAAAGGATACACTGCTACTAGTGAATAACAGTGATTTTGAGGTGGATATTGCACAATGGGATATGGAGATTTCCAAGCAAGATAGGCTGATTGGAATTGATTTTGGAGTGATGATTTTTGGGGAGGATATTGTTGATGTGGTGTGGGGGTATATTGTGGTGCTGGATATGGAACTACTTGTTGGTGTTGGGGGATGATGGGATGTTGTTGCTATGATTGGTAGGAGGAAGCTTGTTTCTACTGGGGAATAATAGGGGCTTGTTGTTATGATTGCAAGTATTATTGTTACAGAGGAGGTTGGTGGAATGATGCAGCATTCTAATAAGATTTCCCTTGGTGTACTTGGCTTTATGCTTGGTTGATGTAGGATGGATGCATTCTCACATTTCTTAAGGGTGGAACTAATGTAGGGAAGCTGAAAATGGGAGGTGGTTGGGAAAGGTAACTAATGAGATGAGATGAACTCTACTGTTGAGGTGGTGGAACTTGGTAAGAAGCATTGGGTGGTGTGAATAGATGGTTTGTGAATGGGCAAAGGATGAAGTTGGTGAAGGTTGAGATTGTTGTTGTTGCACTACTTGGGAGAAGATGGCTTGTTGGTTCTTTGGCATGGATGTGGTGAAGTGGGTAGGTATTCCTAAGGCTCGCATTTCTTCCTTAGTGAGGCCCCAATGAGAACCAGTGTGCTATGGGAACTATGATGTAGAGGATGCTGGAAAGGTAGATGTGATGGGAGTGTTGGAATAACTAAAAAGGGGGTGAATCAATTATCCAGTGTCCCAAAACAAAATGTATAATCCAAAACAAATTCTTCAACTTCTACTACTCGGTAAACATAAAATACTTTCATTGTTTGTGCTTTTACCGATTATCAGTCTAAAACTTATAGTAGTTACTGATCAAATCTAACATGTAATATGCAAAGTATGATAACAAACAAATATCACAATCAACACATAACACAAGAGATTTAACGTGGAAACCCTATGAAGGGCAAAACCACCTGGGACTGGCAACCCAAAAATGTTCACTCTTCTAAAGTGAGGTTGGTGAAGACCCAACCCTATTAATGGTTACAAACACATTGTTAGGTGTGACCTTGTTAGAGGATTTTAGACCAGAAGTTATCATCCAACCAACAGTCACTCTGGGGTTGACAGGATAACAATGTTCACTCTATGAATGAAACATAAAAAGACTTTCTTATTCCACTCGGTTAAGAGATTTGACTCTGTAAAATGGTTAAATATGTAATAGTAGATGATCTACCTAGATACAACTTCAATTGCAATTTTTGAAACAATGTTCAGCTCATACAAATGTTTCTGATCACTATATCACTTTAGATTCAATACTATATCAACTTACTGTTCATCGGTAATTACTCTCTATAGCTCAGTAATTGTTCTTTAGTTTGGTTCTCACTAACTAGTATGATTAGAATGCATGAAAAATTTTTCATGTGATAATTCTGTAGTATCTTCTTCTTCTGGCAATGTTTCAACAATGAAACCAATGCCTGTTATATAGATGAGTAAATCATTTTCTTTTTGTCCATCAGATTTTTCTGCTTAATCTCATTCATTGATTTTTTTTGTTTAATGTTCTTCAGCTGATGTGTTAGTAACACATTTCAATCTACTCCATTATATCTTCCTTGAATTATGTTAGTTGTCAATCTTCATAACAAACCTTATCTATTACCCTAAAATCTAGGTACTTTACAACTCATCAATTTATCAGCTAAAATAATCATTTAATTCCTTTCTGTTCTACTCAGTTAACAAAGAAATGCATCAATGAACACAATCTTGGTTAACATTGTGCTCAGTATACACTACACTTTGTTGGTGTATACTGGAATGCTTCATTTACCGACAACACTGCTTTGTGTCTTTTAGCTCTATTCTTCATTATAGATGAATGCAACATAATAAAGTCAATTTCATCAAGTCATAGACTCATCAACAAGTTACTCAGTTTATTCCTTATCCTTATCTGACATATACATCTTCCTCATGTATATATTTTTGTTCTTCATCTCTTTCACCTTTCTTCAGATGTTTCGGTATAGTAACTTACAAGATAAGTACTTTCAAGCTAGTTCACATCAATGACAATATAATAATGATTTAATCATCTTGCATATCTAATTAGAAACTCCTCGGTGATCTTTAATCACAGATTCTTCATTCAGGTTCTAAATTAGTTGTTGTTCATCAATCTCTCCATTTGGCATTGATGGTAACTCAAGTAATATGAAATGTACCATACACATACAAAACATGTATTCTACAACTATGTGAACAAATGTTGTACAAGATCTCCCTAGCTTAATATGTTTAATCACTATGTTACTAAACAACATTATAAAATATAGCTTTTTCATTCTGTAGATATGATCTTTTCAACTCGCAAGTTCCTATTTCTGTTCTCTGTAACTGATCTTCAATGTTCTATTTCTTTTAGATTATCTCTCCCTTAGGTAGTTCTCATCATTACATGTTTAACTTTTCTTTCATATTATTTATCTCTCCCTTTGACAACAATACCAAAGAAACAAATAAATAATTAGCTCTGTAGTAGCTAAGTAACTCTCTATTGTCCAATACAGTTTCTATATCTTTGTATACTGATATACCAATTGGTTTCAATTCTTCAAACTTAATCACAACCTTGATCATTATCCAAAGTGTGAACTATGATGTATCAACATGTGCGATCTTCTGATAATTTTAAGCTGATGCAACATCTAGATCACATTAGTGACCGATAGACAAGGGACAGACCCCAAGTCTAGTCCTCAAGTATTCAAATGTGTCCTTCGGTAGAGGCTTTGTTAAAATATCTGCAAGCTATTCTTTAGATGTAACAAATTCTAACTTCACTTGCTTCTCTTGCACTTGTTACTTAATTGATATATGCTTTGTCTTAGTGTGCATCACTCGATTCTTTGAAATATTAATAGCATTAGTGTTGTCACAATATATAATCATCGAGTCAGTGATTACCTCTTTCATTCCTTCCAACACTTGCTTGATATATGAAATGTTTGAGAAATTAGTAGCAGAAGTAACATACTCTACTTCAACTGTAGACTAAGAAATACAAGCCTTCTTTTTACTTGTCTAGGTTACAAGTCTTTCACCAAAGAAGAATGCTCCTCCAATGGTGCTTTTTCTGTCATCCACATTTCTAGCCAAATTAGCATCGGTATAGACCTTTAGTTCAAACTTAACTTCCTTAGGATACCATAATCCATAATCCTCTATATTTTTTAGGTATCTTAAGATTCTTTTAGTAGCAATCATGTGTGATTCTCTAGGGTTAGCAGAAAATCTAGCAACTATTCCCACAACATGTTCTATATCTGGTCTACTATGAACTACATACAATAGCTTACCAATCATGGATCGGTAAAGTGTTTGGTTTACCTTTGTAGTTTCATCTTACTTTGTTAGTTTACTTCCAGTAGCCATCAATGTTCCCATAGGTTTATCATCTTCCATGCCAAATGTCTTCAAGACTTCCTTTATGTACTTAGATTGTGAGATGAATATCCCATCACTTTGTTGAATCACTTGTAGTCCTAGAAAGAATTTAATCTCTCTGAACATAGACATCTCAAACTCTTTTCTCATCTCATCAGCAAAATATTTACATACATGATCTTGACCTCCAAAAATTATATCATCAACAAATATCTCAGCAATAATAATAGTGTCATTAGTATCACCTTTCACATACAAATTGTTATTCTCACTAGTTCTTACAAATCCAATACTTAACAAGTAAGTATGTAGCCTTTCATACCAGGCTCTCGGTGCTTGCTTCAAACCATATAAAGTTTTGTGTAATCTACATACCAGGACTTTGTTGTCTAGATCAATGAATCCTTCAGGTTGTTCTATGTAGACCTCTTCTTCAAGTATACCATTCAGAAATGTGGACTTCTCATCCATTTGATAAACTTTAAATTTCTTGTGTGTAGCATATGAAAGTAGCATTCTAACTCCTTACAATCTAGCAACATGTGTAAATGTCTCACCATAGTCAATGCCTCCTTCCTATGCATATCCCTTGCATACCAATCTAGCTTTATTTCTTCTCACCTCACCATTTTCATTCAATTTGTTCCTAAATATCCACTTAGTACTGATAACATTATTATCTTTAGCTTGGGGTACTAAGGACCAGGTTTTGTTCTTCTATATTTGTTCTATTTCCTCTTTCATTGCATTAACCCATTCTTCATTCTCTAATGCAACTTTCACATTTTTTGGTTCAAATTCACAAACTAGACATGTACCTTGTCTTGCTTTGCTTCTTATCTACATGCCAGCTTGCTTGTCTCCAATAATTTTTGTCTCAGGATGATGTCTCCTAAAAAAAATAGCTAGTACTCAGTTTCTTCTTTCTTGTTCATCCTATTCAGATTCATGTTTTTTCTCGGTAGCTCTATCTTGTTCGTCAGTTTCCCTTTCCTATTCCTTGGGGTTATTTTCTTGCTGACTGGTTATCACAGGTTGTGACTTTGGTAGATAATCAGGATGTTCAATGTAAGTGAATCTACCATAGTCTTTCAGTTCCTTTCTACTTTCCTCTATGTTCTTGTCATCAAACTCATCAACATAGACATTAGTACTTTCAGTTATCTTATTTGTAACCTTATTCAAACATTTATATGCTTTACTCTTAGTAGAATATCCTAAGAATATTCCTTCATCACCTTTTGAATCAAATTTCCCATTTCTCTCATCTTTCAGAATAAAACATTTGCTTCCAAAAATCTTGAAATAACTTACAGTAGGTTTATGTCCAAACCATAGCTCATAGGGTGTCTGGTTGGTGTCCTTTTTTAGTTGTATTTGGTTAAGCACATATACAACTATACTGATAGCTTCCCTCGAGTATGTCTGAGAAATATTCTTTTGCAGCATTAGTGTTCTTGCACTATCAATTTTTGACTTGTTCCTTCTTTCAGAAATCCCATTCTGCTGAGGTGTTCTCAGTGCAGAGACCTATCTTTTGATACCATGATCATTACAGAAATTAGTAAATTCATCAAAGATAAATTCACCTCATCTATTAGATCTTAAGCATTTTAATTCTTTTCCAGTCTCTTTTTCTACCTTTGCCTTATACCACTTAAACATCTTAAATGCATTAGATTTTTCTTTTAAGAACATAACTGTCATCAATCTAGTATAGTCATCAATAAAAAGAATAAAGTATCTATCACCATAATAGCTTTGAGTTCTCATAGGACCACATAGTTTGGTATGAACCAACTCAAGTATCTTCTTTGTTGAGTAGTCTTTTCTTTTAAAACTACACTTAGTCATCTTACCTTTCTAACATTCATGACACATAGCATGATCAAGTTTTGACAAGTTAGGAAACCCTCTAACTCTTTTCTTCTTACTAATCTTGATCATGTTATCAAAGTTCACATGGCATAACCTTTTATGCCACAACCATGCATCTTCATCCTTCATTAATAAACAAGAAGACTAATCAATATCAAGATAAAATAGATTACCTCTGGATTGTGTACTAGTTTCGACAAGTCTTCCTCCATCATCATAGATTTTTATCTTTTTGCTCTCAAAAGCAAGAGCTATGACACACTTAACAAATTATAATTTAGTCCATCTACCCAATATGCATTTTTACATCTTATTCTATCATTAATCATGAGTGAACCTTTACCTCTTACCATACAGGTTGCATCATTTCCCATCCTAATAGACTCTCCATTGTATTCATCAAGTACATAAAATTTCTCTACATCACTGGTCATATGATGTGTACAGCCACTATCTATGATCCATGTATCATTTCTTCTTACTTTAGAGATCAGTGTTGTTTCTTCATGTTTCTCCTCTTCCTTTGAGTCATCTTTCATATAAAAAATTACTACTTCTATATCATCATCTATATCAAATTCAGATTCAATATCTTTAGATATGTAACATACCTTATTCCCTTTGTCATAGATATCTCAGTTATCTCTGTTGTTGTGTCGGTAGCCTCTGTTGACTCTTCTCCCATAGCTCCCTTCAGATTGGTCTTTGGATCTATCATCATCTTTTTTATTCAGACATCTAGTAGTGATGTGGCCAACTTCTTTACAATTAAATCATGCCAAAGGTAGCTTACCTCTATACCTTCCTTTACCTTTGGGTAACCTTCTAGCCATAAGAGCTTCAAGCTCATCAAGTTCATCATCGGTATCACTATCACTATCACTATCATTATTCTTATTATTCCTGCTACTAGATATACTAATCTTCAAATAAGACATGAAAGTAGATTCAATAGAAGGTATAGCACTAAATTGTCAAAGTTATCCAATTCAAAGGTTGTAAGCTTACCAATCAGTGTGTCAAGAGTAAGGTTGGATGTAGCTCTAGTTTCATGAATTGTAGAGATTCTGATTGCATAAATTGGCAGTAAAGTTTTGAGAATCTTTCTTATCATTGTTTCATCCTCAATAATTCCATCTAATGCTCTAATAGCATGTACTACCTCTTTTAGTATGTTTGTATATTTCACAATGTTCTCACCTTCTTTCACCTTCATATCATCAAATCGACCTCTTAGGCTTTCTGTTCTAGCTCTTTTAACATTCAAATCTCCATTGTATATTAGAGTTAGCTTATCCCACATGGCTTTGGCAGTAGTGAATCCCTTAATGTCTTCAAATTTGGCATCAGTACAGGAAGCAACAAGTTCCATCATAGTAATGTTGTGTTCATGCATGTCTTTCAGTTGATCAAGTGTTAAGGGACCAGGTGTCAATTCAATGTAGCCATTCTACATCAATTCTAGTGATGAGTTCCCAATTCTAGATATGTGCAACTTCATTTGACTTTACCATATTGCAAAGTTCTCTTCATTTAGCTTTGGCACTTCCCTCTTGTACATTTTGAGATCTTTATGCTGGAGTCCTTAAAAATCTATTCTAACCAACCACAAATCTGATACCAATTGCTAGAATAATTGAGAGGGGGGTGAATCAGTTATCCAGTGTCCCAAAACAAAATGTATAACCCAAAACAAATTCTTCAACTTCTACTACTCAGTAAACATAAAATACTTTCACTGTCTATGCTTTTACTAATTATTAGTCTAAAACTTAGAGTAGTTACCAATCAAATCTAACATGTAATATGTAAAGTATGATAACAAACAAATATCACAATCAACACATAACACAAGATATTTAATGTGGAAACCCTGTGAAGGGAAAAACCACCTGCGACTAGCAACCCAAAAATGTTCACTCTTCTGAAGTGAGCTCAGTGAAGACCCAACCCTATTAAAGGTTACAAACACACTATTAGGTGTGACCTTGTTAGAGGATTTTAGACCAAAAGTTATCATCCAACCAGCAGTCACTCTAGGGTTGATAGGATAACAATTTTCACTCTATGAATGAAACATAAAAAGACTTTCTTAGTCCACTCAGTTAAGAGATTTGACTATGTACAATGGTTAAATATGTAACAATAGATGATATTCCTAGATACAACTTCAATTGTAGTATGTAGATCAATGTTCAATTCATACAAATCTTTCTGATCAATATATCACTTCAGATTCAATACTATATTCAACTTACTATCCGTCGATAATTACTCTTTGTAGCTCGATAATTATTCTGTAGTTTAGTTCTCACTAACTAGTATGATTAGAATGCATGAAAACTTGTTCACGCAATAATTCTACAATATCTTCTTCTTCCAGCATTGTTTCAACAATGAAACCAATGTCTCTTATATAGATGATTAAATCATTTTCTTTTTTTCCATCATATTTTGCCACTTAATCTCATTCATTGATTTTTCTACTTTAACCTTCTTCGGCTGATGTGTTAGTAACACGTTTCAATATACTCCATTAGATCTTCCTTAAATTATGTTAGCCATTGATCTTCATAACAAACCTTATCTATTACCCTGAAATCTAGGTACTTTACAGCTCATCAATTTATCTACTAAACTAATCATTTAATTCCTTTCTATTCTACTTGGTTAACAAAGAAATGTATCAGTGAACACAAGCTCGGTTAACATTGTGCTTGGTATACACTACATTCCATCAGTGTATACTGGAATGCTTCATTTACCAACAACATTGCGTTGTGTCTTTCAACTCTATTCTTCATCATAGATATATGCAACATAATAAAGTCAATTTCATCAAGTCATAGACTCATCAACAAGTTACTCAGTGTTTTCCTTATCCTCATTTGACATATACATCTTCCTAATGTAGATATTTTTTTTCTTCATCTCTTTCACCTTTCTTCAGATGTTTCAATATAGCAACTTACAAGATAAGTACTATCAAGCTAGTTGACATCAATGACAACATAATATTGATCTAATCATCTTGCGTATCTAATCAACAATTCCTCAGTGATCTTTAATCATAGATTCTTCATTCAGGTTCTAAATCAGTTTTAGTTCATCAGGGAGTTTAGAAAATGACTGGTGGATTTGAAAAACCCATGGAAGGCATACTTGCGGTGAAAACATTTTATTGGCCTTATGCCTGGGTAGATGTTTGTTGGAGGGTGAATGAAGATGTGTGTGTTCCCCATGAAAAGGGTGATGCAGATGTGGAAGCTTGCTGGGAGAAAGAGGAGAACAATTGCATCACCCTCGTAAATGATGTCATTGGTGTAAAATCTTGTGAAGTGAATGGGAAGGATGATTGTGTTGCCCCCATAAATAATGGTGTTGAGCTAGAGGCTTGCTAGAAAGATGAGGGAAATAATTATGTTTACCCCAGGAATGGTGGTAGTGAGGTAGAAGCCTGTGAAGTGAATGGGAAGGATGATTGTGTTGCCCCCAAAAAGAATCATGTTGGTTGGCCCATGGAAGGTGGTGGAACTACTTGTGTAAAGGTTTGCGTGGGAGGTGGTGTTTTGTTTTGCAATAAGCTTTGGGTGGGGATGATGGATTGAGCTACTATGGAAGATGATGGTGCACCTATGAGAGGAAAAGGAGTGGATTGTGTTGCTTGTGTTGTAGGGCTTGTGAAACTTCTTTGAAAAAGAGGAGGGATGGGAGAAGCTACTTTTGATATGTGGAAAAGTAGATCAGGGATCTGTTGGATGATGGGGGTGTATACTTGTGTTGGAATTTGGATGTTGTTGATGGGAATGGAAGGTTGGATATATGGTGGAATGGGAGTACCCTCTTGTGTGAAGTTAGCCAACATGCTTTGTTGATTCTGAGAATTGAGTGCACAAACTATTTGTGCATTCCTCAGATTATTCATGAATGTTTCTATCACCAAAGAAGCTGGGGGGATATTGAGATCATCCCATGCATTACTATTTTGATGAATTTGGGGATCATAAGCTACCATTGTGCTAGTAGAAATGTTGGGATCAGACGAGTTGGGGACTTGATAAGGATCCATGTTCCTTCATTTTCTAGATCTTGTTTCGACAAGCATGGAGTGGAGATCTAAAGATGTAGATGCTAGATGGATGTAATATATTCCTAAAAGACTCTAAAGAATGATAGATGCAAATCTAAGAACCTTCTAAGGATGGTGGATTTCTAGAATGCAATGCAAAGCAAGGATTCGTGAGATGCTTGGATTTGGATCAAGGATGGTGGTAGATTAGTGGAAGATGATGATAGGTTGGTGAAATGCTTGGAAATGATGGAGGATTGGTGGGATACTCTGATTTGGATCAAGATTTGGTAAATGGTTGGTGGGATGCTGGTGGAAGATTACTAAGTGTCAACAAATGAGCTATTTTTTTCCCAATGGAGGATCAGTGTTAGGATTTGATCGACCTAGGATAGACTGATGATCTTTGGTCAACTGGATTTTTATCATCCAAGCCACTCTCTTTCTTGAGATGATGAGGTTGTGCAAGAACAAGTTGGATTTCCTTTAGACATTGCTTTGTCAAAAAGGGGGTGATTTCTAATTTAGGATAGGGTTTGAAAACAACTCCAAGGTTTTGAACACTAAGTGCTTTTTTTTGGATTTGGGATCACTGGATTTGGTGTAAGGATGGTGAGGTTGACTTATATAAATGGATGCTAGATTTGGATCAAGGATTTGGGATTCTGATTTTGGATTGCTAATGGAATGATGCTATTTCTAAGAGGATGAACTAGATGCAATTGAAATGGATGACCTGCGATGCAACTAGGAAGATGATGATGAATACAACTAAGAATGATTTTAAGATGCAACTAAGATTTGGTGGTGATGCAAGGATAAGACTAGGATGAGCTAGGATGAAGGACTGTTGAGATAGCATTTGGGATCCAAAGGTAGAATGGACATGCGATGGATCTAGCTAGTCTTCTCTTTCAAGATTGAAATAGCGATGGTTTACTCAGAATTGGTAAGAAAATTGCTTGACTCTTGCATTATACCCCACATTATCAATCTTTTCTTGGTACTTTTCTTCATCTTGGGTTGCTTATACAAAAGATTGATGGATTTTAAGATTTCTCTCTGCAACTTTCTTCTCTCGATAGGCTTGGGATTTGGGAAGTTTAGCCTTCAGGTGCTTGGTCAAATCAGACATAACTTTGGGGAGATTTTGGTAATTGGATTGAGATAAAGCTTTGGGTATTTGATTTTGAAGGATTCTTCTGCAAGGTTTTCTGAGTATCTTGAATCAAGTTGTAGATCATTTTGATGTTTCCAATGGAAAAGGGTAGACTTGACAAAGAATTTTTGAAACAACAATCACACAAGGGACAAGGAAACCTTATGGGATACAAGCAAGATGAAAAACTCTTGAATTTGAAAAAGCTTTTGAAAGGTGTATATTCCAACAAATGTTTTCATTGAGCTTTTGACTATGTAAATCACTTCAAGAAGATCTACCTAAGGGAGGTGAGTATCAAAATCCTTACCCATGGCTTGATACCCTATGAAAGGGGATACACATGGTGAGTATCTTAAGGTGATCTGATAAACACCTTGGATCAGTCCTTGCAAAAGGATTATGATACCTTTAGATGTAGATAGGGTAGCTTCTATGTTAATAGGTTTGTAGTTGTTCCATGGAGTCCCAATCAATTTGTATGTGCGTGACTCACTGAAGAACCTAGTTGACCATGCTAGAATCGTAGGGATTATTCACCTACCCTAGGCTACCATCAACACACATCACCCGAGCTTGAGGGGATGTAAGAGAGTGTTTTCTCAGTGATTTATTTCTCTACTAGTCAGGGAAGGTACCAGTTTGAGGTCATTCTCTGGAGAGGAAGCACTTTTCTCCCCAGAAAATCCTCTCTAAAAGTAAAAGAGGTGAACTTGTATGAGTTCAAGTGTTTTACATTACTTAAATTAACAAGGATTTGCAGAAATGGAAAACTCCTAGATGCACATCATGAAGATTCTTTTCCAAAATTGATTTAAGTCTGTTGAATTGAAAATTTTGAAGACACAAGTGTTTAAGCTTTTGATTTTTTCTTTCTCTCTTCAAAAAGTAAAACTTCGAGCGATTACAAGTTCTTTATTTGGGCATTCGAGATTGAGTTTGCATGTTGCTTTAGAAATTTCAAATGAATTGAATTATGAAAGATGAGGGAATAGAGATGTTTTTTAATTAACTTATTAGTTCATTCAAGAGTGTGTTTAATTTTTAAAATGAAATTGACTCCTTTGGACTTTGGTTCATTTCTTTAGTTTCATTGAAGAATTGTTTGTCTTTTGCTCAATTTTTTTAGATCCAAAGAAAAAAGTTCCTAGATTAGTTTGATGCATGAATTTGAAAAAGCATTCAAGACTTTGCAACATGAAGTTTGTTTTAATCAAGCACAAAGCAATTGTTTAGTAACCTTTAGGAATGATTAGATTTGTTTAGGAACCCTTTAAGGAACATTTGTAGATTTACTCCTAGACTAAGTGAAATTAGAAAAACACTTAGGATATTTGCACATGAAGTTCAATTTGGCTTAAGATAATGCATCAAGTTTGATTTAGGACCAATTAGGATTTCTTAGAGTTGATTTAGAAACCTTTTAGATTTTCAATGTAGATTTTAAGGTTCCTTTTATGCTTCCAAAACAAGAAATGTTCCTACTTTGTGTAAATGCATTCTAAAGTCCTAGATTTGCATGATTGAAATTCATTTTAGCAAACTGAAAGACTTTAGGGATGATGTTGATTTCTTTTAGGACCAAATAGGAATTTTTTTAGTTGATTAGGATTGATTAGGAACTCAATAGGAAATATTTGTAGATTTGTTAGTTTTTTAGGCACTCAAGAGTGTATTAATGTTCATTTTAAGCCAACCGAATGAAAGTTTGAGGTTCCTAAACATGCAAGAAGGTTCATGAGCCTTAAGGCTTTATTATTTTGGTGATATCCTTTCCCTCCAAGAAGTACCTACAAAACATGGAGTTTAGAACTTGCAAAAACCAAAGGTTGAAACTTAATAAAAAATAAGAAATTACCCCTTTTTGGTATGAATGCACCCTTACAGAGAACAAATGCATAGTTCTAGGTGACAAATGTGTCGTTTATACTCCTTCACATATGCACAAAAACAAAGAATGTATGCACAATTAAACCTAATCTACCAAGTAGTGCTTAAAATGTAAGTTTTTTTATAAGAAACAAATGCACAGTTGTATTGAACAAATGCATAGCTATATTAAATAAATGTGTAGCTGTATTGAACAAATGCGTAGTTGTATTGAACAAATGTGCAGCTTTAGTGAACAAATGTGTAGGAGAATTAAATATATGCACAACTCTAGTGAATAAATGCATAGTTTTACAATGTTAACACAAATGCACATTTTTGGACAATGAATGCATAAGTGAGACTAAGACTGAAATGATACAATTCAAATTTTTGAAAAAATATATAAAAAATGGCTAAGGAAAGTTAATTTTGAAGAAGATGATCAGGATAGGGGTCCCACCGAGCATGCCAAAATGTGATGAGTGAAAACCTAATATATCTTGAAAGGTTTAGATCATTCAAACATTAATGAACATGAATCTAACAATATATTCATAAACTTAAACATAAAAATGAATACAAAGACACTCAGATAGAATTGAAACGGGAGCACCCTGTCACCATTTGATTTGTTCTCACTTTAGGGATGTGGGTGTGATCTCAAATTAGTTGGAGAATATCCCTAATGATGACTAGGAGATATTAGGATAGGTTAGGGACCATAAGAACCCCATAATGGCACAAAATTGAGTATATAACACCTGTTTTGCCCCTAAGGCCTTAAGGATCCTAAAAAATCAAGAATGCAATCTAGGATATTTATGAGTAATCTATGATTGTTTTTAGACAAAAATAAATATGATATGATGCTACACTATACAAAAAAATAACAGAAACTATGATTTATCCATTAGTTTTATGCTAAGATGTGTTAGAAAGCTTGAAGAAACAAAGAAATCTAACAATTATGAAAAAGCTTAAGGATCTAGAGCTATTATAGCATTATAACTCTACTTAATATGAGTAATGTAAATTCTATATTTTCTCTTGGGAAGTGAGGGTATTTATAGGATTTGGTAAGGGCTTGGGTTACGAGGATGAGTTAGAGTTAGAGGTAACGTCTGGGGTAGATTAAGAGGTAAGGTTTGGGGTATGATAAGGTTTAGCTTGGGTTAAGGGTTTCTCACACATATGTGAGAAACACTAGGGAAGTGTACAAGGGTAACATGCATGGAAGAAGAGACATAGGTCTCTTTATGAGGTTGTAAGAAGCCTTAAAGAGGGTGTAAGAGGCTTTAATGAGTCTGTAAGACTCATAAATGGATGGGTTTGATTCAAAGTCAAAGAGACTTGGATTAGGATAAGAAGGTTAGGAAACACCTTCCAGATAGTTTTAGGAAGGGTTTAGGGAAGTTTAGGAAAGATTAGGAAAGTCTAGGAAAGTCTAGAAGATTCTTGGGTTTTGAGGGGTTTTTAATAAATATTTCATTTATTAAAAGGATTTTGGTCAATTTATCAAATAATTAATAAATTTTGTGGGGAATGATGTTTAAGTTAGATTTAAACATTTTGGGAGGGGTTTCCTTAACTAAACATTTTTAATTAAGATAAAGGGATTTAATGACATAATAATAAATTAATTAATTAAATAAATAAATAATTAATCAAATGATGATCTCATCAAGGTTTTTTCAAAAAATAAAAATACTTTTATTTTCTGAAGGATTTTTAGGTGTCTACAAAAATAATATAACATTTTTGAAATATGAAATATACATCACATGATATGATTCACCTAATACAATAATAATAAACAATTCTTTCAATTTGATGAATTTTAGACTAAGTTAAGGTGGTCAGACATGACATTTTTTATATTCAGGAAAATTTGTACCATAAAAATCATAATTAATTATTTAATTGGAAAAAAGATTTAAAAAAATAGACATCACATCGGGACATGAGTCTACTACTTTTATGTAGAATCTTATAAAAAAATATTATTATTTGATTTTGTTTAATTTGGTCAGACATACACCTACTTGTTATCTTTCTAGTCCTAATTGATAGACTTGTTGAAAAATAGCTATAACTTTCAAACTATATAACATTCTTGAAATCCAAAACATATGTCACATTCTATGCATTTTCTACTACAAGAAAAATACAAAAAAATAATAATTTGATAAAGTTTAGACTGAGTTAACCTGGTCAGACATGAAATTTTTTGTATTCTAGAAATGTTGTAGAAGAAAAATCATAATTACTTATTTACATAGAAAAAAATTATAAAAAAATATGTGTCACATCTGGATATGAGTTTACTACATATATCTAGAATCTTGTAAAACAAAATTATCATTTGATTGTGTTTAAGGTGGTCATACATACACCTACTTCTTATTTTTTTCTAAAATGTTCGTATCACTACATTGAAATTTGAAATTTTCAACATATAGAAGAATTGTTTTTCAGAAAAGGCCTAGTACCTTAGCAACTAAATTCAATTTTCTATAGATTCTCTTCTTACATATTTCTGATATAATATTTATAAATTATTCAAAATTTTATGTCAACTTGGCTAAACCTAATTTTCTAAATTTTAATTGCCACTTAAGGGCCTAGTTCGACATACCATGATCCTGCACATACCCAAAAATGAACCTTAAAGTGAGAACTTTAGATATGATTTTATACAAAGAGTTACAAAGTATGATAGGTCTAAAGGCCTCCATAGTATTATCACCTAGTTTTTAAGGGATCAAGACTAGGAAAGTAGATTTCAACTCTTTCAAAAGAGACTTTGTTTCAAAAAATTCCTTGACCATGGGACAAACTTCCTTACATACAATTCCCCAATAGTGCTAGAAGAAGAACATAGGGAATCCATCAAGGCCAGGAGCCTTCTCTCCTTCAAAGGAAAAAAACACATTATTGATTTCCTTCTCCGTTGGGATCACCTTAAGACTCTCATTAATATTATTGTTGATAATAGATGGAATGGCCGACACAATTTTCTCCTGATCAGCAATAATCAAATTAGAATCCTAGCTAAGAAGATTAACAAAAAAATTAAGCATTTCTTTTCTGATATCTTCCTCATTTTAAAACTTTGCCTTTTTGGTATGAAAAAAATCAATTATATTCGTAGCCTTATGCTTCAAGGTCATCATATGGAAGAATCTAGTATTTTGGTCTCCTGATTTTAGCCAAAGGGCTTTCAATCTCTTCCACCAAAATGTTTCCTCCTTTGAGATTATATTATGGTAGTCCAATAGAAAATCATTTTCATCATTTTTGAGATCATCAGAAAGACCCTCACTTTTAATTTGATCCTAGATATTTTTAAGGTCAGTCTGAACAAAACTTTTAGTTAAGAATATATGTCCGAAGATCTCCTTGTTCCAAACTTTAACCTTCCTTTTAATGTAGCTTAATTTATTAGAAACTCTAAACATAGCTAACCCTTCCATTTTGATTTTCCAGCATTCATCAATATTTTTCATTCAGGTTAGGATGAGCCATCCACAATCTTTCAAAATGAAAAAGGCTAGTTTATTTTACCACTAAAGGAATTAGCGTTAAAGGAAATAGGAAAATGATAAGAACCAATTCTAATCAAGGAAGAGAGAGAACAAGAGTACCTTGAGATCCAATCTAGAGATATGAAGCCTCTTTCTAGCTTCACCTGAATAAGATTAGATCCAATTCTTCTATTAGACCAAGTGTAGGATATACATTCTAATTCCACATCTAAAAGAGCTTCTTTGTCAATATAATCCATAAGATCCATTGTACTATCCAACTAAGAAGAATTACCTCTCATTTTCTCAATATCTTTCAATAGAGTATTGAAATATCTCATCACCATCCAACTCTCCTATTATAAATTCTTTCTTATATCCTACAATGCTTTCTAGAACTTCTCTCTTTCATTTCTAGTATTGGGAGCATAGATATTATGAAAAATCCAAGAAAAAATGTCTCTAATACGAGTATCCTTAACAACTATAATACTATTATCTCCATGATTAAGGGACTAATGTATAGAATCTTGTTTCCAAAAAATCACAACTCCACCCAAGGCCCCCTCAAAGTATTTTTCTAATGTTCACTTGGTCATGATTATTTTTATCCAACCTTATTTATTAAGCTCATTATTTTGTGAGATCTTTGAGAGGGTCTGTTATATCATGTTATGGTTTGAGAACCAACTTGTAATTATGGGATTATGATTTGAGGATAAGTGTTAGATCTAGTTATCTTTTATGGAACCAAAATTTATTATCATTCTTTATATTATTTATGACATATTTTTATGGCTTATGATCTTAGGGTAGGTTATCTAGGTGTATAGATGGGAGTGGCTTGCAATAATCATCAAGGCCCACAAGTGGCTCCCAGGATCAACTTTTGTAAGTAACTTAATAAAGTGATAACATGTTATAGTAAATAGAGGGTGTTTTTATTCTAAAAAAACATATGTTCCTTTACCATACCTAAGTACTTCATTGAGGTCTTTACTAGGATAAGAGTGTGAGAAGATGCTTGATTGAGGTCTTGCATGATTAGTATCCTTGTCCATAGGAGATGTTTACTGATGTTGCATATGGTCACTTGAGTGTCAGGGTCTAGAAAGACCGCCATGATAAAAATCAAGGGTTAGACATATGTGATGAAACTTCCCTATATACATCTTAGGGTTCCTACATGTGATTGGTTTCCTCTAGATTAGTTGTTTACCTTTGCAACTTTGAGTTGTACCCTTTTAGATAGAGATATTTTAGGATCCCTTTCCGAGTCTTCCTAATGATTGCTTGTGGTATTGTTATTCGAGTGGCATTTGATGCTATCTCCTCAACATGGTGGCAGTGGACTTCTTGGTTCCACATGGTTGGGCACTAGTAGTGTTTCTTTTACCATTGAGATTCCAACGTTCTTGAACCAGTGTTGGATGATCTTTGTTGATGTTACATTTTTATTTGTTCATCATTATTGGAGACTTTCTTTTACCTTTTAATATATTGTACATGTACCTTGTATATGATTGGTTATTACATACCGTGCAACTTGTGCATTGGATGATGGTTTGATGTGTATACCTTATGGTATCAATTGCATTTGTGATTCACTTATATGATGTTGCAATTGACATTTATTTGTATATATGAGATTTTTAATTATACTTAATCTAAAGTAATTAATTAATGAATACACAATTCTACATTAAAGAACCCTTGGGAATTGTAATCTATGTGTTGAGTTACTTTTATGAGTATGTTTTGTATTATTGATGTAGGAGCATCCTAGGTGTAAGAGCAATCTTGCATCAGCCAAAAATATTTCTATTTTTGTATTCAATAAGGGCTATCCTGTGTAGAGCTTCTATTTATGGGAACTTGCTATTTTTAGTAAGTTGGTCATATGATCTCGAAATGTTCTGATTTTACATGTGGAGGTTCATCTTAGTCATATCAACCTACCAGTAAAGTTTCATGGCTAGATTAGGTCCAGTTTTGAAGATATTGAAGATTTTTGGTATTGGCAGTAGGGTATAAAAAATTTGAACTTAGTTTTGAAGGCTTTAAAGGCCTCGGATGAGGTCAAAAATTTGGGTGATAGGCACTTGCATAAGTCAAGCCTGTAGAATGCTTCGTGGCCTTTTCGAAATGGGGTTATAATAGTCAATTACGTCAATTGGTGATGAATTATGGTCTCTGGAAGTCGGGCCACCTGAAATGGCAAAAAATAATTTTCCTTCAAAATTTTTGTTCAGGTTTCAAAAGTTATTTTGAGCCGTTTGATGTAATAAATTAAAAAATAAAATAATTCTAAGTTTGGTCGGCCTATGGGCTAAATTTTTGGAACCTTCTCGGGTGGTGAAAAATGCCTATATAAAGAAGGCCCATAGTGTTGTCTAGGGTAGTTATGGTAGTAGATCTAGGTATTGATTCGAGGCTTTGTCCTATAGAATATTGTAAGGGAATGCCCATGTGGCTTTGCATATTGTAATTTTGAAAGTTTGTAATTCCACATTTGTGGAGATAATAAGAAGCCAATTTTCTGTTCTTGCATATTGTTGTTGTTTCTCTATTTATGTTATGTGTTTGTGGTATTAAGGGGAGCACCCTTCATCAAGTGGTATCAAAGAAGGAGTTCCTAAGCATGTAAATAGATCACCAACTATGAGACAGTTTGCACTAGGACCGTGGTTAGGGTTTCAGCATGCACCACAAAAATGCCTCCACGAAGGGAATGTGGTGGAAGAGTTGGTGTTGTAACACCTGAGGTTAGAGCACTCCAGAGACAAGTGCGAGCATTGCAAGAAAAGATTCATAGAGGAATGAATCTTAATGTCAGAGATGAAAGTGAGGATGAAGCCGAAGAAGAAGATCGAGAAGGGGAAGTCAAAGTTGTGAACGAGGAGGAAGAAAGACTTTTTTGAACCATTTCCAAGATTGGAAAAAAACCTAAGATTGAGGTTCCTATATTTTTAGGAAATCTTAACCCAGAGGATTTGATCGACTGGATTAATGAATGTGAAGAATATTTTGAGTATGAAGATATTGAGGATCCTGATAGGGTCAAATTCACGAAGGCTAGACTGAAAGGTCATGCGAAGATCTAGTGGCAAGAGATTCAATTGGAGTGAAATAGAAGAGGGAAAGATAAAATCACAAGATGGGATCAGATGGTGGATAAATTGAAGTGATAGTTCATCCTTGTTGATTATGAGCTTGACCTACTAAAGAAAATGCAAAGTTTGAAGCAAGCAGGATGATCTGTTCAGGAGTATACAGAGGAGTTCTATAGAATCCTCATCAAAATAGGCCATGTGGAAGCTGATAAGGAGAAAGTTTCTCATTACCTTAATGGGTTGAGGCCAAGCATTCAGGAGGAGCTAAATCTGGTTCAAATGAATAGTATTGAAGAGGCATACCAGTTTGCCCTAAAAGTAGAGGAAAAGTTGAAGAAGAAGTTCGAGAGCAGAAAAATTGGAAGAGGTCGCGGTGGACGATCTGGTGGATGGTCATATGGAGGCTGAAATGAAGATTTGAAAAAGAAGGATGAGGCTAGTAGTAGAAAAAATTAGAGAGGAAACAATTCCAATCATTTCCAAGATCAGAACAATAGAGATCAGAGAGGAAGAGGAAGAGGACAAGGTTCAGGAAGAGGAGGCTTCCGTGGAACATGTTTTCACTATGGAGAAGGTCATAGGGCATTTAAATGTCCTCAATGCCAAGGAAGGATGGATAGGAGGAATGAAGGCCAGGCTAAAGTGGCACATGTAGATGAAGATGCCAGATCCTCAAATTTTGATGATGCTGAAAGAGGAGAAATGTTGATCAACAGAAGAGTCCTGCTGAGTGGTGAGAATGAACCTGAACAAAGGAGGAGCTTGTTTCACACTCAATGAAAGTGTGAGGGTAAATGTTGTGATGTGATTATTGATAGTGGAATCACTGATAATTTGGTGTTAGAAGAGATGGTGAAAAAGTTGAAGCTCAAGAGATAGAAACACCCACATCCATATCAGATTGCCTGGGTGCAGGATGACCACAAGGTCATGGTCAGTGAACAGTGCCTAGTAAATTTTGAGATTGGCGGGTACCAATATGAGGTACTATGTGATATCATATCTATGGATGCATGTCATATGTTGTTGGGTAGACCGTGGTAGTTTGACAGATGTGTTGTACACGATGGTCATGTGAATACCTATTCCCTAACAAAGGATGGAGTGTGACATAACCTAAAGCCATTGAAGGAGACTGAAGAAAAGGTATGTGCTAATGTGAGAATAAATTTCGTTGATGGAAGAAAATTCCTAGATGGTATCAGGCATGAACATGTTTTTTTTTCTTTAATTCCAAAAGCTAGTAAAGAGGAAGTAGAGGATGTACCTGTAGAGGTTGCAAATTTATTGAATGAGTTTCAGGATATTGTATCTGATAATGTACCTGATGGATTACTACCAGTAAGGAAGATCAGTCATTAGATGGACATGATTCTAGGAGCCAGTTTTCCAAACAAGGTAGCACGTAGAATGACACCAGTAGAAAGTGAAGAGTTGAACAAACAAGTACATGAGTTGTTACAAAAGGGATTGATTCAAGAGAGCCTAAGTCCATGTGATGTACCAGTAGTATTAGAACCAAAGAAGAATGGAGAATGGATGATGTTTATAGATTCCAAAGAAATAAACAAGATCATAATCAAGTATAGGTTTCCATTGTCACGAATGGATGATATTATGGATTGTTTGAGTGCAGCTGTGTATTTCTCAAAGATAGATCTGAAGAGTGGATATCACTAGATTCAGATCAGAGAAGGAGATAAATGGAAGACTACCTTCAAGATAAAGGAAGGACTATATGAGTGGTTAGTCATGCCTTTTGGGCTAACCAATGCACCGAGCACTTTCATGCAGCTCATGAACGAGGTCTTGAAAGAATTTCTGGGTAAGTTTATCATTGTGTACCTAGATGATATTTTGATCTTTAGTAAGACATTGGAAGAGCATATGATGCATATTCGTATGGTGTTTGAGAAGTTGAGAGATGAGAAATTGTTGATTAATTTTAAGAAGTGCAGTTTTGTGAAGGAGTTAGTATATTTGGGATTTGTAGTTTCAACAGAAGGTCTAAAAATGGACCCAGAGAAGGTACAAGCTATCCTTGAATGGCCTACTCCAAGGAGTGCTACTGAGGTAAGATCTTTTCATAGTTTGGCTAGTTTTTACAAAAATTTTATCAAAAATTTTAGCAGTATTTGTGGACCCTTGACTGAAACAATGAGAGGGGATAGAAAAGAGTTCAAGTGGACTAATGGGTTAGATAAGAGTTTTAAACTATTGAAACAAAAAGTTATAGAACAACCTATTTTAGCACTTCCAAATTTTAATAAGGTGTTTCAAGTAGACTATGATGCTAGTGGTACTACAATAGGAGCTATTATGAGCCAAGAAGGTAAACCTATTGCTTATTTCAGTGAGAAGTTAAATGATGCCAAGAGAAAATATTCTGTTTATGATTAGGAATTTTATGCTATAGTTCAAGCATTGAAGAAGTAGAGACACTATCTGCTTCCTAAAGAGTTTTTTTTGTATACTGATCATCAAGCTTTTCAATATTTGAATAGTCAAGGAAAGTTGAATCAAAGGCATTTGAAATGGGTTGAGTTTTTGTAGAGTTATACATTTGTTTTGAAACACAAGAGTGGAAAGTCTAACAGGGTTGCAGATGCTCTTAGCAGAAGGCAACTATTGTTGAAAAAAATGTAGATTGAAGTGGTTGGGTTCAAGGAACTTAAGAATTTATATCCAGAGGATCTTAATTTTGGTGAAACTTGGAAAGCTTGTAAAGAACCTATTACTCTAGATAGGACAAAGTGGCTAGATTTCATCATTCAAGATGATATGCTATTTAGAGGCTGTCATTTGTGCATTCTAAGAAGTTCTATGAGGGAGAATCTCATCAAGGAGAAGCATAGCGAAGGATTGGTTGGACATTTTGGTCATGATAAAACCCTTGCTTTGGTTAGTGAGAATTATTATTGGCCATAGTTGTAGCATGATGTTAAGAAGTTTGTACAAAGTTGTAGAGTATGTTAGATGGCGAAAGGAGTGAAGCAAAATATAGGGTTGTATCAGCCATTACCTGTACCACAGAAGCCTTGGGAGGATATCAATATGGACTTTGTTCTTGGTTTACCAAGGACACAGTGGGGACATGATTCAATTTTTGTGGTAGTTGACAAATTTTCAAAGATGGCACATTTTATTCCCTGCAAGAAGACTAATGATGTTGTTCATGTAGCAGAATTATTTTTTAGAGAAGTGGTGAGACTACATGGTTTTCCAAAGAGTATAGTTTCAGATAGGGACACTAAGTTCATTGGATATTTCTAGCACACATTGTGGAAGAAGTTGAAGATAGATTTGAAGTTTAGTTCATCACATCACCCATAGACTGATGGACAGACAGAGGTGGTGAATAGGAGTTTGGGAAATGTGTTGAGATATTTGGTTGGAGATAAGCCAATAGGATGGGATTTGATTTTACCACAGGTAGAATTTTCATACAATAATTTTGTCAATAGGAGCACTGGTAAATCACCATTCCAGATTATATATGGGAGTAGTCCAAGAAATGCATCTGAGTTGAGAAAGATAGATAAAGGAGAAATAAGTAGTGCTGAAGCTAAGGATTTTGCAGAATATTTGAAGAACATCCATGAGGAGGTGAGGAAGCACATTACCAAGATGAATGCACAGTATAAGGCTAAGGTAGATGAGAAAATGAGGCATAAGGAATTTCAGGTTGGAGATGAAGTCATGGTTCATTTGCGGAAGGAGTTATTTCTGGTTGATACATATAACTAGTTGAAAATGAAGAAGTTCGGTCCATGTAAGATACTGAAGAAGCATGATTTGAGAAATGCATATGAGGTCGAGTTGCCTACTGAGTTGAATATTTCACCAGTATTTAATATTTTAGATCTGATAGAGTATCATGAAGGAGGTGTTGAAGATGAGGTTACAGTAGCATAGTGGAGTATTCCAGCAACCAGTTCAGATATCAAGGAGATTGAAGACATACTAGATAGTCATGTTGGTAGAAGCACAAGGAATAGGACATATGAAGATTATTTGGTCAAATGAAAAGGATGACCTATTGAAGATTCATCATGGCTAACAAAGGAGGAGGTTAACCATCTTGGTTTTCCTCTACACACCTGAGTTGTGATAGGGTCACTTCTCAAATTACCCCGGGTGTTTGATGCAGGAGCATCCTGGGTGTAAGAGAAATCTTGCATCACCCAAAAATATTTTTATTTTTGTATTCAATAAGGGCTATCCTGTGCAGAGCTTCCATTTATGGGAACTTGCTATTTTTAGTAAGTTGGTCATATGATCTTAGAATGTTTTGATTTTACATGTGGAGGTTCATCTTAGTCATATCAGCCTACCAGTAAAGTTTCATAGCTAGATCAGGTCTAGTTTTGAAGATATTGAAGATTTTTGGTATTGGAAGTAGGGTACAAAAACTTTGAACTCAGTTTTGAAGGATTTAGAGGCATCGAATGAGGTTGAAAATTTGGGTGACAGGCACTTGCACGAGTCAAGCCTATAGAGTGCTTCGTGGCCTCTTCAAAATGGGGTTATAATAGTCAATCGGGTCAACTGGTGATGACTTATGGTCTCTAGAAGTCGGGCCACCTGAAATGGCAGAAAATAATTTTCCTTCAAAATTTATGTTTGGGTTTCAAAAGTTATTTTGAGCTGATTTTGATGTAATAAATTGAAAAATAAAATAATTCTAAGTTTGGTTGGCCTATGGGCTAAATTTCAGGAACCTTCTCGGGCGGTGGAAAATACCTATATAAAGAAGGCCCATAGTGTTGTCTAGGGCAGTTCTAGTAGTAGATCTGGGTATTGATTCGAGGCTTTGTCCTATAGAATATTGTAAGGGAATGCCCATGTGGCTTTGCATATTGTAATTCTAAAATTTTGTAATTCCACATTTGTGGAGATAATAAGAAGACAATTTTCTATTCTTGCATATTGTTGTTGTTTCTCTGTTTCTGTTATGCGTTTGTGGTATTAAGGGGAGCACCCTTCATCAATTATACTATTTTTCTTCCACATTAATGTACTTTTTTATTGTAAACTCTTAAGAAAAAAAAATTATGTAAACTTAGTAACATGTTTTATGTTAAATTCTATTGGGTTCCTTGGTAGAGCATTACACTTGGTATTAGAGCCTAAGTTTCTACACTGGGAACTCAAGGAATTTGTACACCCATTAGATGTAGATAGTATTTGAAAAATTCAAAAAAAACTTAGACATATAACTCTGTTGTATTTTAAAATATTGTTTATGACCTTATAGTTATAATATTAGACTTGTATGTTCAGATTAGATTTTATATGATTGTTGTATTAACTAGATTTGCATGAACTTCTCAACTTATTATTAGATGTAGATATGAATGTGTGCTTTATAAAATTTATTACTAGATGTTTTCTATAATGATGAATGAATACAAATCTAGATCTATTGAAATTGTTAAATAATGAATGATTGACCAATGTGAATTTGGGTTTATTCTTAAACCTGACTTATATTGTTCTTGATGACTATATATCATGTCCTTATTTTTTGACTTATTTTTAGATATCATTTTTTCTTTTGTCTTAGTAGGATACTTCATGATTGAGAGATGCATATCCTTATTTGTATGTAGGCTTCTAGGAGTATGCCTAATTCTAGGAGAGGTGGATGTAATACCCTTTCCATAGTTTTCTTTTCAATTTAATTGGTCAAACTCTTTTAGGCCACTTTTCATGTGTGAACTAGATCCTTAGATGGATTTGATGTTTTTTATGTTAATGGTTTTAATGACCCCATGCTTTTATGTGTATGGTTGGCGTGCATGTTTTATATTTCTGTTTGATGTGCCTGATATGGTTGGTGGACAAAGTCATAGTTACTTGCTTACGACGTCCACATGATCGGTCAATCCCTATCATTGTCTGTTATATATTTAAACATGTATGTACATACTTGTCTTTTATGCAAGATTTCAAGTACCGGGCATCGACTTCCTTGAATTCTCAGGATGAGCGTGCCCTATCAAAATATCTCAATGGTAAGAGATGCGAGATAATAGACAGGTCCAAATCCCAATCGTAAGCCAATAAAATTATCCTAAAATAGTGGACAAATATCTATTTTACTACCCTTTGAATTCATGAAGGTGACGTGAATTTGTGAACCCTTCTTTATGCTTGATAATAGTATTTTTGATGTAGTTAGTTATTCAATTTTGCATGTCAGTGGTTTGATGTGATTTTGTGTTAAAATAGATAAATGATTTAATTAAAGTTAATTAAGTGATTTAATAATTAAATCCTATTAAATATAGAAATATTAATATGAGTGTATTAAATTAATGAGAATTAATTAAATATATTTATTTAACTTAAAAACCTTAGTTAAAAAGTCTAATGTTGTGAATGAAATATTTAATTAATTATTAAATCTAAAATAGAAATTAAAAGCACAATTAATGAATTGATATTTAATTATGAAATTTATAATTATTAATATGCTAAAATATTATTTGTTAATAAATTATTAATATGCAATTCAAGTTGCACATTCAGTTTAATAGAATTAAATTAAGAATTTAAGTTGAAAGTTCAGTTAAGGCTTATTAAGTGAAAAGTGCATCCATAATAATAATTATTATAATTAATTAAATATAATTTTTTTTTGGATAAAAATAATGTTAGCAAGTTGAGTTCTAATTCCTGATTGGGTGTTGCATGTTGAGTTTTATCTATTGAATTTTCTCTATTTGAGATCCCTTTAGCCATTTTTAGGGACACAGGTTTTGGAGATCACATGTTTTTCTTGCAATTTGGATTTGAAAATTTTTCTTGAAAGCTTGGATTTCTGGAAGATTGAATTTTGGATTGGTATTGTCATGGATCTATTGAATTTGAGGTAGGGTTTGTAGTTTCCTTGGAAAATCTTCTTTCCAAAAATATTTCTTTCCTTGTGTTTGCCAAATTGTTGTAGGGTTTGAACTGAAGATTTTATAGTTTTATTGTTGGAGGTTTTAGGTTTGAAAATCTTTTTGGGTACTTTTGTTGTGTAAGAAGAAATTATGGTATTTTAATATGCATGTGATAATACGTGTATTAATTTTGTATATCAGCATAATCTTTTATATTATTCTAGAAACCTTTTTCTTTAAATTTCAAAACATAATTATGTTTTAGTTAAAACCCTAGGTTGTTCAAGGTGGAAACCTAGAGATGATTATTTTAGGAAAATATTAAATTTAGATCCAATAAGAGTTTGATTGAACCATTAAATAGAGTATTCGAGAGGATAAATAAAATTGAAATCATCAAAAAGATTGAATATGAAAACCCAACTGAAATTAAATAGAAAAACTAGGTTCTTGAAAATCAATTACTTCATAGAGAGAAAAAAGCATGTATATATAATTTGAAAGTTTCTATTAAAAAATAAATTATTATTATTATTATTTATTAATTTTTAGATTTTAATAAATCTCTCTCTCTCTCTCTCTCTGTATATATATATATATATATATATATATATATATATATATATATATATATATATATATATATATATATATATATATATATATATATATATATATATATATATATATATATATATATATATATATATATATATATATATATATATATATATATATATATGATGAACTACAATTGATTGAATATCTGATGAACTGAAGAAATAATTATTAGAGATCACAGATCTATTGAAATGATATGTAAGATGATTAAATTAGTCAATATGTTGTCATTGATGTCAACTAGTTTTGACAGTACTTATCATGTTAGTTACAAATATCTAAACATCTATTGAAGGAAGAAAAGATGAAGAACTGAGATATCAACATGAGGAAAAGATGAATATGACAGATAAGGATAAGGTAAACATTGGGTAACTTATTGATGAGTCTATGGCTTTATATTGTTGACTCAATCATGTTACATTAATCTATTTTGAAGAAGAGATTTAAAATTGAACAAGTCAATGTGGTTGATAATTGAAGATTTCTGTATACACCGAGCCAGTGCAGTGTATACCAAGTGACAGTAATAAGAGAGCTAGTTAGCTACTTATCACTAATTCATTTCTATATTAACCGAAGTATGGATGAAAACATTAAATGCTAAGAATAACCAACTGAATTTGATGGGAAGGAAATTGTTATGATTTTGAGGTTGAGGATAAAGTTAGTTATGAGATCCACAACTGAAAAAATTGAGAGAACATCTAAAGGATGAGATTGAAACATGTTAATGACACATCTACCAAGGAAGGTTTAAGCGGGAAAATGGACAAAGGAGATTAAGAGGCAAAACCTAATGCCTGATATGAAAATGTTTTACTTGGCTATACAAGAGATATGAGTTTCATTATTGAAACATGTCGAAAAGGAGACTAAAAAGGTTTCAAATGAAGACTATATTCATGCATGCCTGATCAAACTAGTTATTGAAAGAATTGAGCTACAGACATTACTGAGCCTCGAAGAACTATTTACTGAGTGAAAGTAAATTGAGAAATATTGGGGAAGTGAATTGATTAATGATCAAAAGATTTTTATGGGCTTAACATATCTCTGAATATTTTCAATTGAGTTGTATTTGAATCAGATCAGTACTATACCAGTTTAACCTTTGATTTAGAAAATCTCTTAACCAAGTGGAGTTAAAAGGTCTGATTGTATTACCCTATGACATTTGTTGAATCTAAAGTGTTATCTTGTTGACCCCATAGTGAATTCTCATCAAAATTTAACTATTAGTGATAAATCTTCTAACCAAGTCACACCTAAAAATATGCATTGTAACCTTTAACAGGGTTGGCTCTTTACCGAGCTCACTTGAGAAGAGTGGATTATTTTGGGTTACCAGTCCCATGTGGTTTTTCCCTTAGAAGGGTTTCCACATTAAATAATTGTGTTATGTGTTATGTGTTACGATTATTTTCATATCATACTTTACATAATGCATAGTTGATTTAGTCGGTAATCAGAGTTGGATAATTACTGGTAATCAGTAAACTAGACAGAAAGATTGATATTTTATGTTACCAAGCTGCATAATTTATTGGAATTTTTTTGTAAGTGATGCAAGAGAATCTCGAGTCCTTGGCAATCCTATGTCACCAAAAAGATGCTTGTAGTTTTCTGCTTTGTTCAATTCCTTCTTTGACCGAGTTGGTTTAGTGTTGCTCAGTTTCCTTTATTTGCTGGTGTTGGTCGGTTATCTCTCTGGCACTCAGTGAATTTCCCTAGCACTCTGTGATGCTTGTCTGGCCCTCGGTTTCATTTCTTACCAAGTTGTTTTTTTTTAATTTCTTTTAAGGCTGACATGTGCATTTAATTTGGGTCTCAGATTTAATGTTGGTATCTATCATTGGGAAGCATGTGGACCTAGACTTGGTCATTCATTCTGTTGATGGTGGATCTAAAGGGTGACTTGGTTTGGTAGCCTCTTGAATAAATATAGTTGTTTGGTTAGAGTTTAGGGAGTAATTTTTTGATAGAAGATAGAAGATAGAAGATAGAAAATTAGAGATTTTTGGTATATCCTCGCATGTTTGAGGACTTCTGTACTTGGTTGTAATATCTAGCATAAACTAGGAAGGCCTTATAGCCCGGCATGTATGAATCAATTTGAAGAAAATATATGAAAGATCCCTGCATTCTCTCTCTCACTTGTTGTGTTGTTTTTGAACCACGTGTGATCTCTGGAAGGTGGACCTAGTTAGGGTGTGCCTTTGGCCCATCTCCTTGTCTACCCTTGCATCAGGTGGTATCAAAGCAAGGTTAGATTTGGATCTAGGTTTGCAAAACTAGGTTTGAAGGTTCCTTCTTGTGAAGCCCTAGTTGAATTCATTGTGGGGTAGCAGATTGTGATCTGACCTACAATTGGAGAGGGCTTTTGAGATGGTTCGTGGGAGGTAAGATGTGGATCTGGGATTGGTAGACATGTTGAGATAACTTGTTGCTAGATTAGAAGTTTTTTGAATAGCCCTAAGGAGAGGAAGACATCTTGAAGATGTTAGTGATGATGAAATTAAGGTAGAACAAGGTGCTGCAGAACCTATACTTGTGATGGATCAAGGTGAGGAAATATTCTTGAAGGCTTTGACAAGTCTAAAGTCTACACCACACTTTAATCCTCCTGAGTATGGTAGAAAATTGGATTCTGATGAATTAGTGGATTGGATCACTAAGATGGAAAAGTATTTTGAATATGAAAATGTACTTGAGGCAAAGAAGGTGAAAATTGCAAGCACAAAGTTGAAGATTCATGCATCCTTATGGTGGGAACATCTACAGCTAGATAGAAAGAAGAAAGGCAAAGACAAAATCAAGGTATGGAGTAAAATAGTGAATAAACTAAAAGGAAAATTCTTACCTTGTGATTATCAGATTAACCTAACTAGGCGAATGCAAAGTTTGAGGCAGAAAGATATCTTGATAAAAGATTATATTGAGGAATTCTATAGATTAGATATCAGATTTGGACATGATGAAGATGATGTGGAAAGAATTTCTAGATACTTGAATGGTTTGAGAGTCTCCATCGAAGAAGAAATCAGTTTGGTCAAATTGGAGAATATTGAAGAGGCTTATCAATTTGCATTGAAAGCTGAGGAGAAATTGAATAAGAGACATGAGAAAAGACAAAGAGGTAGAGGTGGTAGATTCCATAGAGGAAGAGTTAGATCTCATGGTGAAAATAGTAGATCTGAACCTGAAAAGACAACTCTAGATAAAGGCAAGATTGAGTGGAAAGGTGAAAGTTCATCTAGAGGTAGAGGCAATAACTACCAATTTGGTTTTAATAGAGGTGGTTTATGAGGAACTTGTTACAATTGTGGAGAAGAAGGACATAGATTATTTGAATGTGTGTATGCAAGTAAGAAGGCTGGTAGCAGTATACATGCTTTGGTGCAAGAAGAGTCACCAAATGAACTTGAGAAAGAAAATAACTTGATGGTAAGGAGAGCACTTTGGAATGAAGTTAAAAAGGAAGATCTGGTAAGGAAAAGTTTTTTCAAGACTAGATGTAGAGTTTTTGATGAAGTTTGGAAGGTAATCATTGACATTGGTAGCTCAGAGAATTTGGCATCTGCAGAAATGGTCACAAAGTTGTAGTTGAAAAGGTTGGAACATGAAAATCCCTATCAAATTTCATGGATCAAAGATGAGCATACACTCTTGGTGTTATGTGATATCATGCCTATGGATTGTTGTCATATTTTGTTGGGTAGACCTTGGAAATATGATAGACATGCTATATATGATGGGAGATTACATAAATATACTATTTGGGCTGATGGGAGAAGACAAATCTTGTTACCTTTGATTGAAGAACATGTTAGTAATGTTTTCACATCTTTGAAAGTTTTCTTGATGGAAGGAAGAAAGTTTGTTAATGATTTTAAGAGGAATGATGTATGTTTTGTTGTGATTCCTAACAAACCGAGTAAGAAAACAAAAGATAGTGTCCCTGAGGAGATTGATAAGTTACTCATCGAGTATAGTGAAATCATTTTTGATAATGTACCTAATGCTTTTCCACCAAAGAGAAGCATTGATCATTGCATGGATCTTATCCTTGGAGCTATTTTACCAAATAAAGCACCACATCGGTTGACACCTACCGAGAATCAGGAATTGAACCTACAGATTCAAGAATTGTTGAAGAAAGATTTGATCAGAGAAAGTCTAAGTCCTTGTGAAATAACTATTGTATTGGAACCAAAGAAGAATGGAGAGTGGTGAATCCGTATTGATTCTGGAACAATCAACAAGATAATAATGAAATATAGGTTTCCTATACCGAGAATGGATGACATAACGGACAGTTTGACTGGACTAAAGTATTTTACCAAAATTGATTTGAAAAGTGGGTATAATCATATCAGAATCAGAGAAGGTGATGAATGGAAGACTACTTTCAAGACAAAAGAAGGTTTGTATGAGTGGTTGATTATGGCTTTTGGTTTAACTAATGCACCAAGTACTTTTATGAGGTTGATGAATGAAGTTTTGAAGAAATTCTTGGGTCAGTTTGTGATTGTATGTCTTGATGATATTTTGATATTCAGTAAGACTAGAGAAGAACATTTTTTCATGTTAGACAAGTTTTGTAGTGGTTGAAAGAAGAAAAGTTGCTGATAAATCTAAAAAAGTGTTCATTCATAAAAGAGGGGATTGTGTATTTGGGATTTGTGATTTCAACTGATGGTTTGAAAATGAATCCTGAAAAGGTTGAAGCTATTTTGAATTGGCCTACACATGAGAGTGCTAGTTAGGTAAGATCATTTCATGGTCTGGAAAGATTTTATGAAAAGTTCATTAGGAATTTTAGTTCAATATGTAATGCTATGACTAAGATTATGAGAGGAGATAAAAGGGAATTCAAGTGGACACATGGAGCTAATAAAAGTTTTGAGACTCTAAAGCAGAAGGTTGTTGAATTGTCTATTTTAGCATTACCTAATTTCAATAAGGCATTTTAAGTGGAATGTAATGCAAGTGGTAGTGCAATTGGAGCTACATTGAGTCAAGAAAGTAAACCTGTTACTTTCTTTAGTGAAAAGTTGAATGATGAAAAAAGAAAATATTCTGTGTATGATCAAGAATTCTATGCTATTGTTCAAGCACTAAAGAAATGGAGACATTATTTGATACTGAGTGAATTTGTGTTGTATATTGATCATAAGGCTTTATAGTATTTGGGTAGTCAGAGTAAGTTGAATCAGAGACATATGAAATGTTGGAAATATAGATGGAGTAACTAAGAGGGGGGCTGAATCAGTTACTCACAAAAATATTACCACAGATCCCTTAGATGTCTTAATAATTCATTTACTGCTATCACTCAGTAATCATACAGAGAAATGCTGAAACTCAGTTATTGCAGTGAGTATTAATTATAACTGTTCTTAAGTATTCATCAGTGATTAACATGCATGCATAAAGAAAATAACATGAACACAAGAGAAGTCAGATTTAACATGGAAACCCAATATGGGAAAAACCACCAATGTAACTAGTTACTATTTTTCACTCTTATGAAGTGAGCCCTGTTAGGAGCCAACCCGGTTAAAGGTTACAAAACACACTGTTAGGTGTGACCTTGCTAGAGGATTTAATCACCCTGTTAGAAGTGGCCTTGTAAGAGGTCTTTGAAATAATTCAATAGAATTGTCACCTTGTTAGAGGATTTACAAAATGGCTATTAAACCAAATCTGTTAAGAGATTTTCAAATCATTGCTACAATGGTAAGAAAGTAATAATCAAGTGACTTGAATAATGATGCAACTGAATTGCTGATTACAGATCTCTATTTTTCTTTACTAGATCCTTTTTTATCAAATAAATCTTTGCTACTCCTCAAGGATATCTAACCATCCTTCAAAATTCACACACACCTTCCTTCAAAATGGTTTTCATGTTCACTCACAAATTTCCACACTTTCACACTATTCTTCTCACCTCTTAATTCACCACTTGACCTTCTATATATACCATTCGGATTGTCAAGTCGGCACTAATAATCATTAACACTCATTACAACAGTCGGCTGGAATAAAAAAACTTTATTTCTCAAATTAACAAAATCCTTTATTGGGCCGACCTTGCTTGGTAAATACTAATCCTGAAAAGATTTCCTTCAGTGACCGAGTGAACTCGATAAACACTGTGAATTCTGCAACATCCTTTGGAGACTGAGAGATCTTGGTAGACACTAAAAATTGTCTGTTGACCGACTGAGCTTGGTAGACACATAGAACTTCTTTTTTGACCAAATAAGAATGATAATTGATATGACATTTGTGTGACATCAAAGACAACACACAATTAATCCAACAATCTCCTTCAGACAATTGTATCCAACAATCTCCCTCTTTGGCATTGATTGCAACACAACATGTCATAGCACAATGAAATTTCATAGAAAACATAGAGTAAGGAACATATCCTTAGCTTCATTCTGATTCTCATCTATGAGAACTCTTTCAGACTGAAAACTCTCCCTCTTGACTTCTCAAATTCTCCTTCTTATAAATTTCTTGAAATGACAAAAAACTCTCCCTCTTTGACAACACATGCCAAAGACAATACACACACTTCCGGTGAATACCAATGTACCTTAAGTAATGATTCATATGCAATGATTCCTTGATTAAGCTGCATCAAATGACTGATCTTCAACATGCTCTGGTTGATGCATCACTTAAACTTTATTTAGTGAGCCTCGGATAGGGGAATGACCCCTAACTTACCTCTTAGATACAAGAATGCATCCTTAGGTAGTGGCTTGGTGAATATATCTGCAATCTGTTCTTTTGTATGAATATATTCCAATTTGATTTCCTTGTCCTACACCAATTCTCTAACAAAGTGATATTTTATACCAATGTGCTTGGTTTTGGAATGCATAATTGGATTCTTTGAAATATTTATTGCACTTGTATTATCACAAAATATAACAATTGGTTCTTTGATCCCAACCTTCATGCCTTCCAATAACTGTTTAAACCAAACAATATTAGAGCAGTTTACTATTGGAGCAACATATTCTGCTTCTACTATGGATTGGGATGGACAATTTTGCTTTTTACTAGTCCAAGATACCAACCTCTTGCCAAGAAAGAATGCTCCACCACTTGTACTCTTTCTGTCATCAATGTTTCCTACCCAATCAGCATCAATAAACACTTTTAAGTCTAGATTGTCTCCAAATTTATACCACAAGCCATAATCTTTAGTTCCTTTCAAGTA
Organism: Chamaecyparis obtusa; assembly: GCA_027943335.1. Taxonomy (NCBI): domain Eukaryota; kingdom Viridiplantae; phylum Streptophyta; class Pinopsida; order Cupressales; family Cupressaceae; genus Chamaecyparis; species Chamaecyparis obtusa. Next base: position 93,809 of record BSBK01002787.1, read on the forward strand.
TCTCAAGATTCTTTTGATTGCCATCATATCATTTTCTCTAGGTTTTGCTGAGAATCTTGCTACTATACCAACTGTTAAGGCAATATCAGGCCTTGTATGAACTACATACTATAATTTTCCAATCATTGATCTGTATAAGGTCTGATCTACTTCTTTTGAATCATCATCTTTGGTAAGCTTCAATCCAGTACACATGGGGGTAGCAACTGGTTTTGCATCTTCCATATCAAACTTCTTAAGTATTTCCTTGATGTATTTAGACTGAATAATGTAGATACCATTCTTGCTCTGCTAAATTTGAAGACCAACAAAGAACTTTATTTGACCAAACATAGACATTTCAAATTCTTTGTTCATTTTCTTTGAAAATTCCTTGCACTGATCATCATCACCTATAAACATAGTATCATCCACAAATATTTCTTCCAAAATAATTCTATTATCTGGTCCTTCCTTGATGTACAAACTTGAAACCAATCTAAATAAGATAGTTATGTAATCTTTCATACCATGCTCTAGGGGCTTGTTTTAGACCATACAATGCTTTGTGTAACTTGCAGACCATATTCATTTTGTCTGGATCAACAAAACCTTTAGGTTGCTCAATATAGACTTCTTCATCAAGAATACCATTGAGAAATGCAGAGTTTACATCCATCTGATATACCTTAAATCCTTTATGTGTTGCATATGAAAGTACAGTTCTTACACCTTCTAATCTTGCAACAAGAGCAAAAGTCAGACCATAATCTATACCTTCTTCTTGAGAATATCCTTTACACACCAATCTAGCTTTGTTTCTTGATACTTGACCATCTTCATTTAACTTATTCCTAAATACCCATTTTGTTCCAATTACATTTTTGTCTTTAGGCCTAGGTACAAGAGTCCATGTTTTGTTCTTCTCTATTTGTTTTATTTCTTCATTCATAGCCTCAATCCAACTTTCATTTTCCAAAGCATCTTTGACATTTCTAGGTACAAAATCAGCAAGTAAACATGTACCTTTTAGTTTACTTCTTGTCATAGTACCATCTGATTTGTTTCCAATAATCTGATCTGGTGTATGATGCCTCCTGACATATTTGGCCAATACAGGTTCCTTGCCTCTTGAATGAGTTACATTTTCATCTTCTTGAATTTCATCTTTAGGTTCTGGTTGCTCAGGCTTGGTATATATTGACTCGGTAGCTTCAGACTAAGACTTAGGTCCTTGTGACTTGGTTTGAACTTCTTCTTGTGACTTGGTTTGATCTTCTTCCTATGACTCAATTACTATACTGGGCTCGGTAGATGCAGTCTCCTTATTGACAGATGTGTCTGGTAATGTAGCAGGTTCAATGTAAAAAAATCTCCTATAATCCTCTGGTTCTCTTTTGCTTTCTTCTTCAGTCTTTTTTGCAAACTCATCAACTTTCACATGTGCACTTTCTATGATTTTGTGAGTAGACAAATTCAAACATCTATATGCCTTACTCTTGCAAGAATATCCCAAGAATATTCCTTCATCACTTTTTACATCAAATTTTCCTTTTCTAGATTCTTTTAAGATGTAACACTTACTACCAAATACTTTCAGGTAACTTACGTTGGGTTTATAGCCATACCATAACTCATAAGGAGTTTTGAATGTGTCTTTCTTCAACTGTACTCGGTTTAAGGTATGAACTGTAGTGCTGATAACTTCCTTTCAGTATTTCATAGCAATGTTCTTTTCAATCATTAGAGTCCTTGCACAATCCATGATAGATATGTTCCTCCTTTCAACTATTCCATTCTGCTTAGGAGTTCTTGGGGCTGATACCTATCTTTTGATTCCTCTTTCAATGCAAAAATTATTGAATTCATGGGAGATGAATTCACCACCTCTGTCTGATCTTAAGCACTTCATTCTTTTCCTTGTTTCCTTTTCTACTCTTGCCAAATACCATTTGAATTTCTCAAATGCTTCTGACTTTTCTGTTAGATACATAACAGTCATCATTCTAGAGTAGTCATCAACAAAGAGAATAAAGAATTTTTCTCTAGTATAGCTCTCAATTCCAATAGGTCCACATAAATCAGTATGCACAATTTCCAAAATATCTTTAGACTGATAGTTTTCACTTTTAAAGCTAGTCTTCCCCATTTTTCCAATCTGACAATTCTTTCATAGACCAACATTAGGTTTCTTCAAAGTAGGAATTCCTCTTACTTTCTTGAATTTGCTTATTTTCACCATATTATCAAAATTTACATGACATAACTTTTTGAGCCATAACCAACTTTCTTCAATTTGAGCAATAAAACATGAGCATTCACCAAGATCAAGATAAAACAAGTTACCTTTGGTTTGTTTTCCTGATCCAATCAGTTTTCCCTTGTCATCCAACAGTCTTTCTTTTCCATGCATGAATTCAACTTTGAATCCAATGTTGATTAGTTGTACTACACTTAGAAGATTATGCTTTAGTCCTTCAACCCAATATGCATTATCACATATAAGTTCTTTGGTTAATAAGATTCATCCTTTTCCTTTTATGCAACAAGGTTCATTGTTTCCAAACCTTACATTACCACCATCATAGTCTTCAAGGTGTTCAAACTTTGTTCTGTCACCAGTCATATGATGTGAACATCCACTGTCTATGATCTATGTATCATTTTTGCTTATATGAGAGATAAGTGCCATCTCATCTTCATCATCATCAGATTCATCTTTTACAGCAATGAAGACAATTTCTTCTTCACTATCATCAAAATCCTTAGCCAAAAAACATGTTTTCTTACCTTTATCCTTGAATGATTTGAAATTCTTCCTGCCATTGTACTTGTGACCTTTCTTCTCATCCTTGCTTTGCTTGTTTGGGCACCTAGTTGCAATATGACCAATTTCTTCAGATGAAAAATAGATTAAGGGAGTTTTACCTTTGTATTTACCTCTACCTCTAGTATATTTCTTTGTAGGTAATGCTTAAATAACTTCAAGATCACTATCAGAACTTTCCTCTGATTCTTCTTCACTTTCTAACTGGATTTTCTTGCCCTTCTTAAGTGAAAGTTTGGCCTCAAATGCTGATTCAATATTTTTGGAAGTTGGAACATAGTTGTCATAGTTATCTAACTCAAAAGTTGTCAATCTTCCCACTAAGGAATCTAAAGTTATATTGTGATTTTCTTCACATCTTCTTTCTTAAATAGAAGACACTCTTATTGCATAGATAGGGAGTAATGTTCTAAGAACCTTACTTATAACTGTTTCATCATCAATTGTTCCTCCAAAAGCTCTGATTGCACTAACACTTGCCTTGATCCTTTCAACATATTTTGCAATGTTTTCATCTTCTCTCATTTTCATCTGATCAAACTATCCTCTTAGGCTTTCTACTTTGGCTCTCTTCACATTTTCATCACCACCATAAATTTTCTTCAGCTTGCTCCACATTGCATAAGCAGTTGTGCAGTCTTTGATCTCATCAAATTCTTCATAGCTGAGAGTTGATGCAATGTCTATCATCATGGTGTTATGGTTCTTTTTCTCTGCAATGTCTTCAATAGTTAATGTGCCAGTAGGAGCTGTATATTCTTGATCAAGATATTTGCATCCTGAATCACCAATGGAAGCCAGATGAAGTCTCATGAGACCTTTCCATGCTCAAAAGTTATCTCTGTTAAGCCTTGGAATTTCTCTCTTGTAAGACATCCTGATCTTTAGCTTAGGTCCTTGAAACCCTTCCAGCAAGCAACAAAAGCTCTGATACCAATTGTTGGAAATATAGACGGAGTAACTAAGAGGGGGGTGAATCAGTTACTCACAAAAATATTACCACAGATCCCTTAGATGTCTTAATAATTCATTTACTGCTGTCACTCGGTAATCATATAGAGAAATGTTGAAACTTGGTTATTACAGTGAGTATTAATTATAACTGTTCTTAAGTATTCATCAGTGATTAACATGCATGCATAAAGAAAATAACATGAACACAAGAGACACTAGATTTAACATGGAAACCCAATATGGGAAAAACCACCAATGTAACTAGTTACTATTTTTCACTCTTCTGAAGTGAGCCCTATTAGGAGCCAACCCAGTTAAAGGTTACAAAGCACACTGTTAGGTGTGACCTTGCTAGAGGATTTAATCACCCTATTAGGAGTGGACTTGTAAGAGGTCTTTGAGACAATTCAATAGAACTATCACCTTGTTAGAGGATTTACAAAATGGCTGTTAAACCAACTCTGTTAAGAGATTTTGAAATCACTGCTACAATGGTAAGAAAGTAACAATGAAGTGACCTGAATAATGATGCAACTAAATTGCTGATTATAGATCTTTGTTCTACTTTACTAGATCCTTTCTGATCAAATAAATCTTTGCTGATCCTTAAGGATATCTAACCATCCTTCAAAATTCATGCACACCTTCCTTCAAAATGATTTGCATGTTTGCTCACAAATTTCCACACTTTCACACTATTATTCTCACCTCTTAATTCACCACTTGACCTTATATATATACCATTCGGATTGTCAAGTCGACACTAATAATCATTAACACTCAGTACAACAGTCGGCTGGAATAAACAAACTTTATTTCTCAAATTAACAAAATCCTTTATTGGGCCGACCTTGCTCGGTAAATACTAATCCTAAAAAGATTTCCTTCGGTGACTGAGTGAACTCGGTAAACACTGAATTTTGGAACATCCTTTGGAGACCGAGAGATCTCAGTAGACACTAAAAATTGCTTGCTGACCAACTGAGCTTGGTAGACACACAGAACTACTTTGCTGACCAACTAAGCATGATAATTGATATGACATTTGTGTGACATCAAAGACAACACACAATTAATCCAACAATCTCCTTCAGACAATTGTATCCAACAATGAAATGGGTTGAGTATTTGTAGAGTTATGCATTTGTGATAAAGCTTAAGAGTGGAGTCACTAACCAAGTTGCTGATGCATTGAGTAGAAGATCTTTGATGATTGAGATGAAAATTTAAGTTCTTGGCTTTGATGACATGAGAGATTCTTATGAATTTGATCTTGATTTTTCTAAGCCATGGAGAAAGTGCAGAGCACCTATTTAAGATCAAGCAAGTACTAAATGGGAGGAATATTTTATGCAAGGAGGTATGTTGTTTAAGGGTATTTATTTGTGTATACCAAGAGGAGAAATGAGAACTAATTTGATAAAGGAGAAACATAGTGGTTTTCTTCGACATTTTGGTGTTGATAAGACATTGAATTTTCTTAAGGAGAAATACTTTTAGCCACAATTATATAAAGATGTTCAGAAATTTGTGAAAAGTTGTGGAACTTGTCAAGTTGCAAAAGGAGTAAGTCAAAATACTAGATTGTATACACAGATTTATGTTCCTCAGAAACCTTGGATTGACATTAGTATGGATTTTTTTTTTGGCTTACTAAAGACAGTAGAGGTAATGATTCTATATTTGTTGTTGTGGATAGATTTTCTAAAATGGCACATTTTATACCTTGTAGAAATACATCAGATGGAGTACATATAGTAGATCTTTTCTTTAAGGAAATTGTTAGATTGGATGGATTACCGAGGAGTATTATCTCTGACCAAGATATTAAATTTGCTGGATACATTTGGAAGACTCTTTGGAGAAAGTTTGGCATCGAGTTGAAATACAGTTCTACATTTCACACACAAATTGATGGATAGACATAAGTCATGAATAGAAGTTTGGGAAATCTTTTGAGATGCTTAGTTGGAGACACACCAAGTAATTTGGATTCTATGCTGGCACAAGAAGAGTTTGCATACAATAATTTAGTGAATAGGAGTATTGGAAAAACATCTTTTAAGATTATAAATAGCATACAACTGAGAGGTATATCTGATTTGAGGGATATTGTTGATGACAAAAAGAGGAGTGCTAAAGGAGTGAAGTTTGCTGAGTACATGAAGACATTGCATGAAGATGTGAAATATAAGCTGGAGAAAAGTAATCAAAAATACAAAGACACAGCTGATAGATCAAGAAGACATAAGACCTTTGCAGTCGGTGATGAAGTAATGGTTCATTTGAAGAAAGGCCAATTTCATGTTGGAACATATGGGAAGCTAAAAATGAAGAAGTTTGGCCCTTGCAAGATACTGATGAAATTTGACAGTGGAAATGCATATGAGATTGAGTTACCTGATGACATGGATATATCACCTATTTTCAACATTGTTGATTTGTTTGAGTATCATGAACTTGATGAAGACATGAAAATACCGATGGATTATCTTAGAATACAAATGGAAGAAGTTGAGAAGATTTTGGAGAAAATAATTGGCAGAAGTACAAGAGGAAAACAATATATGGAATATCTGGTAAAGTGGAAGAATAGACTGATTGAAGATAGTGCATGGATTTCACAATCTGATTTGGATGTAGCTTGGATCATACCTATTTCATGATTTGGGTAATCATTTCAAATAACCCTAGGTGTCTGATGCAGGATCCTCTTAGGTCGTTGGCAATCCTGTGTCACCAAAAAGATGTTTGTAGTTTTCTACTTTGTTTAGTTCCTTCTTTGACCGAGTTGGTTTGGTGTTGCTCATTTTCCTTTGTTCACCAGTGTTGGTCGGTTATCTCTTTGGCACTCGATGAATTTCCTTGGTGCTCGATGATGCTTGTCTAGTGTTGGATTTCCTTGCTTACCGAGTTGTTTGTTTTGGATTTCTTTTGAGGCTGACTTGTGCATTTAATTTGGGTTATTGACTTAATGTTGGTTATTATCATTGGGAAGCATGTGGAACTAAATCTGGTCATTCCTTTTGTTGATGGTGGATCTGAAGGCTGACTTGGTTTGTTATCCTCTTGTATAAATATAGTTGTTTGGTTAGAATTTAGGGAGTAAGATTTTGATAAAAGATAGAAGATAGAAGATTAGATATTTTTGGAAGATCCTCACATGTTTGAGGAATTTTTTACTTGATTATAATATCTAGCCTAAACTCAGAAGTCCTTATAGCCCGACATGTATGAATCAATTTGAAGAAAATATATGAAAGATCCTTGCATTCTCTCTCTCACTTGTTGTGTTGTTGCTTCCGTGTGTGATCTTTGCAAGGTGGACCTGGTTAGGGTGTGCCTTTGGCCCCTCTCCCTATCTACCCTTGTGTCAATAAGGTACATCTTAGTATTTGGGACTATAGGATAATTGATCTAATTGATCCACCCCCCTCTCAATTATTCTAACAATTGGTATCAGAGCATATTGATTGCTTGGAAGAAATTTTTATGGACTTGAGTAGAAAGATTACAAGATGTATAAGAGGGAAGTGTTGAAGCTAAGCAAAGAAAACTTTACAACATGGCAAAGCTGGATGAGACTTCACATATCTAGAATAGAAGAATTTTCTATAACTTTACTAGACAATGGCTACTTACAACTGAATGTTGGACCTTTGACTCTTGATCAATTGAGAGACTGACATTAACATAATATTAATTTGATAGAGATTGTTGCTGCTCTATCTGATGTTGAATTTGAGGATGTCAAGGATTGCACTACAGTGAAACAAATGTGGGAGAAACTTGCTCTAGTTCATGGTGGTGATGTGAATGTGATGAGAGCTAGAGCTGAAAGCTTAAGAGGTAGATTTCATGACATGGAGATGAAGGAAGGAGAGAACATTACACAATATTCAAACCAAATCAAAGAGGTAGTCAATGCTATCTGAGGAGTAGGAGGTACTATTGATGAAGATACTATCATAAGTAAGATACTGAGAAATTTGTTTCCTTTCTATGCAATTAGAATATCTTCTATTCATGAAATGAGGTTTGCACCTAATAGCACTCTTACTCTTGATAGTCTGATTGGAAAGTTAACAAATTTTGAGCTAAATAATTTTGGCAATAGTGTTGTACCAAGTGTTGAATCTACTTGTATGTCATCTGTTAAGATTGGTAAATCTAGCAGTAAGCATAATATAAGGAATGAAAGTGACAGTAACACTAAAGATGAGCTTGATGAGCTTGAATCACTTATGGCCCAGAGATTACAGAAAGGTAAAGGAAGATATAAGGGAAATTTACCTTCAGCTTGTTTTAATTGTAAAGAGGTTGGCCATATTGATGCTAGATGTCCTAACAAGAAAGAGGAAGACAATGACCAATCTGGTGATGGAAAGTTTGGTAGAAGGAATAATAGAGGAAACTGACACTACAACAGAGACAACTGAGATTACAAAGATAAAGTTAAAAAGGCATGTTACCTTGTTGGAGAAGATGACATCAACACTAATGATGAAATTGAAGTAGTATTTGTTGCAATGAAAGATGATTAAGAAGAGGAGGAAAGGTATGTAGAGACAAAACTATTTATAAAGTTAGTAAGAATGATACTTGGATAATTGATAGTGGATGTACACATCACATGACTGGTGATGAAGATAAGTTTAATCATCTTGAGCATTATAATAGAGGATCAATGAAAATGGGAAATGATACACCTCATATGGTAAAAGGAAAATGGTCTATTCTATTGAACGATAAAATTAGATGTGATAATGCATACTGGGTAAAAGGACTTAACTACAACTTGTTCAGTGTAGCACAGCTGAATAACTCAGGTCACCAAGCTGCATTTGAAAGCAAGAAGGTGAAAATATATGATGAAAATGGAAAGCTTTTCAGAACTGCAGGACAATCAAAAGGTAATTTATTCTATCTTGACAATGCTGAAACTTCTTGTTTACTGGTGAAGAATGAAGATGCATGGTTATGGAATAAGAGGTTATGTCATGTAAAATTTGATAACATGATTAAGATCAGTAGAAAAAGAAAAGTTACAGGATTTCCTATTCTAACCAAACCTAATCATGTTATGTGCCATCAATGTCAGAAAGGAAAGATGACCAAATCTAGTTTTAAAAGTAAGGACTATTCATCTAAAGATATTTTGGAGTTGGTTCACACTGACTTATGTGGTCCCATGAGAGCTCAAAGCTACTATGGTGATATATATTTTATTTTGTTTGTTGATGACTATACTTGACTGATGACAGTTATGTTCATGAAAGAAAAATCTGAGGCATTCAAACTATTTAAATGGTATAAAGCTAAAGTTGAAAAAGAAACCAGAAAAGAATTGAAATGCTTAAGGTCTGATAGAGGAGGTGAGTTTGTTTCTGATGAATTCACTAACTTCTATAATTAGCTTGGAATCAAAAGGAAGGTTTTTGCACCTAGAACACCACAATAGAATGGAATTGTTGAAAGGAGGAACCGATCTATTGTTGATTATGCGAGAACATCGATGATTGAGAAAAAAGTTGCACAAATGTACTAGAGAGAGGTAGTTAGCATAGTAGTATACACCCTAAACTGAGTTCAACTAAAGAAAGACACAAATAAGACACCATACGAGTTATGGTTTAGATACACACCAAGTGTAAGCTATTTCAAAATCTTTGGTAGTAAGTGTTATATTCTAAAAGATGATAGTAATGGTAAATTTGACTCTAAAGGTGATGAAGGAATATTTTTTGGATATTCTACTAAGAGTAAAGCTTATAAATGTTTGAACAAGGATTCTAATAAAATGATAGAAAGTGCTAATGTTAGAGTTGATGATTTTTCTAAAAAGAATGATGAAGAAAGCATGAAGGAACCAGAAGACTATGATAGGTTTACTTATGTTGAATATCCAACATATCTACCAAAGCCACCGGCTGATTCTACCGAGCATCAAGAAAATGCTATCGAGAATCCGTAAATGCAAATTGAGAATCAGGAAGAAGCTACCAAGAAGGAAAATGAACTAGAACTGAATGATGAGTAGAGAAGAGATCAAGTGCTATAAATATTTGTTAGAAGACACCATCCAAAGAATCAAATCATTGGAGATAAGGAAGCTGGCATGATGACCCAAAGTAATTTAAGACAAAATACATGCTTAGTTTGTGATTTTGAACCTAAGAATGTTAGGGATGCACTTGAAAATGAGAAATGGATCAATGCTCTAAATAAGGAAATTGAATAGATTGAAAAGTATAAGAGATGGACGTTAGTACCTAGATCGAAAGATAAAAATATCATTGGTACTAAGTGGATTTTTAGGAATAAGTTGAATGAAAATGGTGAGGTCACTAGGAATAAGGCAAGACTTGTTTGCAAGGGATATGCACAAGAAGAAGGTATTGATTATGGTGAAACCTTTGCACCAATTGATAGACTTGAAGGAGTCTATATTCTACTTGCATATGCTACACATAAGGGATTCAAAGTATATCAAATGGATGTGAAATCAGCTTTTCTGAATGGAATTCTTGAGGAGGAGGCCTACATAGAACAATCGGAAGGTTTTGTTGATCAGAATCAGAAGAACATGGTATGTAGACAACATAAATCTTTGTATAGACTGAAGCAAGCACCAAGTGCATGGTATGAATGAGTACATGCTTATCTTATTAGTATTGTCTTTGTAAGAACTAGTGAAAACAATAATTTTTATATGAAAGGAGAATCTGATGAAAATATTTTGATTGCTGAGATTTTTTTTGATGATATAATCTTTGGAGGACAAGATATGATTTGAAAATATTTTGCTAATGAAATGAGAAAGGAATTTGAGATGTCTATGTTTGGAGAGATTAAATTCTTTCTAGGTTTGCAGGTTATACAATAGAATGATAGGATTTTCATAACTCAATCAAAATACATTAAAGAAGTGTTGACAAATTTTGGCATGGAAGATGTAAAACTAGTAGGAACATCAATGGTAAATGAATGTAAATTGAAAAAGGATGATGAATCTACATAAGTAAATCAGACTCTATACCGATCTATGATTGGAAAACTTAGGTATGTTGTACACAATAGGCCTGATATTGCACATGTTGCTAGGATTGGGCAAGATTTTCTACCAATCCTAAGGATTCACATATGATTGCAGTTAAAAGAATTTTGAGAAACTTGAAGAAGACATAAGACTATGGTTTATGGTACACATTGGAAGGAAAATTTAAACTTAGAGTTTACACCAATGTAGAGTGGGCTAGAAACATAGATGACCAAAAGAGCACAATCGGTGGAGCATTGTTTTAAGGGGAAAGGCTTGTAACTTGGATTAGCAAGGAAAAAAATGCATTTCTCATTCTATCGATGAAGTAGAGTATGTTGTTGCTACTGTAAATTGCTCAAATATTGCTTGGATTAGACAAGTGTCGGAAGG
>BSBK01002787.1:110000-327065 GCA_027943335.1 Chamaecyparis obtusa
TGGGTACCCGAATATGATGGCAGAATTTTGAATTTTAACTTTGGCTCCACTTTCTCCCTCCCATTTCTCCATCCTTCATAAACTATATATTAGTTATATATTAGATATATATTAGATATATTAAATATTATATAATATCAATTATATATTAAATGTTATATAATGTATATTTTACATTAAATATTATTTAATATATATTAATATTAAAAACTATATATTAGATTATATATTATATATATTAAATATTATATAATATACATGTTACATTAAATATTATTTGATTTTATATTAATATCAAAAACTATATATTAGATTATATATTATATATAATATTATATATTAAATATTATATAATATACATTTTACATTTTAAATATTATTTAATATGATTCTGAGCACGAGCATGAGTCCCTACAAGGGCATAGTTGTGCCTTTTATAGGCATCAAAAACCCTAGCTACGCAAAAATGGAGGCTTTCAAGAATAGTTTATTCGAGGCAGATTATAGAAGCAGAGGGCAAGAGAATCACTCTGTTTCCACCGCCTGTGGCTGTGAAATGGTATCTTTCCCTACGTTTTCAACCAGAACACTAAATTGCAAAGGTTCTCGAAATAGATTCTAGTCACCGGACAATTGTACCATGCCTATTGATAATCTGGTAGCTCAACAGAGTCATTGGGAGGTTAAACAAGAACAACCGGACAGATCTTTGAACCGGTCGAAGATTATGGAGAGCGGGGAAGGGTTTGGTAAAATGAGTAGTTGTACTAGAAATTATGCAAGCACCATAGAACTGATCACAGGAATAAATTTAAAGAAGAGATCAATGGAAATGTGACATTATGAGGAAAGCCTTGCCATTTTGATGGCACAGCCCTGTATTATGAAGAATGTCTTGTCGCTTCAATGCCAATGCCGCCTCTATCTCAAACTTTTGCCATTGCTTCACATTAGTACTCTGAGATATGGCAAGGATTGTGGGCTTTTGCACAGCATATTCCATCATAAATTCTCTATAAATCATCATGCGTTATAGTATTCTACATGTTTTTGAACAACCTACTCGAAGAATTTAATTTTTACAATAATTTTGGATCCATGGATTGTCATTTTGCGCTCGAAGAGAAGCTATAGATTGCAAGAATTTGATAAATTTGGTTTATCTCATTTTCTTTCTCTACCATTTCTGAGTAATACGATTTTATTTTTGTCTATCTTAAATGATTTCGCCTGAAGTTAATGAATTTTTTTAGATGATTTTGTCTGAAGTTTTAATGAAATTTCTTCCATGGATGCTAATGAAATCTCTTCCATGAATGATGATAAGACGTTTAAATTCAGAGTTAATAAATTCTATAGCTTGAATGTTCTTTGTTGTAGAAGGTTATTTTCATGGTTTCTGATTCATGCAATTCCTTAATAGTTTCATTCTTACCAAAATTCATAACTAGATTTTCCATAGCCAATTTTCTTCTTGATTGTTGCAATATTTTCTCCTCAACTGAACATTTTGTAATCAGTCGATATACAATCACATTTTTCTCTTGCCCAATTCTGTGGGCTTGTGATTGAGCTTGTAGATCCACAAAAGGGTTGAAATCTAGATCTAGTGGAAGAGTAGTATTAGCAAGAAGTCATTCACTAACATCTCATCTGGGTCATGGGGACTCCCTAGGGGCCCTGATATGACTTATCATGCGTTAGGATCTCTAGGAAGTCCAAATGACCCCTTTCAACACATTGGAATGCTCAAGTGTGTCTTAAGGGGTCTTAGGACCCCTTAAAACACACTTGAGCATTCCAATGTGTGAAAAGGGGTCATGAGAACTCCCTAGGGGTCCTAGTACGCCTTATCATGCATTAGGACCCCTAGGGAGTCCCCATGACCCCTTTTCACACATTGCAATGCTCAAGTGTATCTTAATGGGTCATAGGACCCCTTAAGACACACTTGAGTATTTCAATGTGTCAAAATGGATCACGGGGACTCCCTATGGGTCTTAGTATGCCTTATCATGTGTTAGGACCCCTAGGGAGTTCCCATGACCCCTTTTGATCCCTAGGGAGTCCCCGTGACCCCTTTTGACACATTGGAACACTCAAGTGTGTCTTAAGGGGTCTTAGGACACCTTAAGACACACTTGAGTGTTCCAATGTGTCAAAAGGGGTCATAGGGACTCCCTAGGGGTGCTAACACATGATAAGGCATACTAGGACCCCTAAGGAGTCCCCGTGACTCCTTTTGACACATTGGAATGATCATGTGTGTCTTAAGGGGTCTTAGGACCCCTTAAGACATACATGAGCATTCCAATGTGTCAAAAGGGGTCTTAGTACCCCTTAAGACACACATGAACCTTCTAATTTGTCAAAAGGGGTCACGAGGACTCCCTAGGCATCCTAGTATGCCTTATCACACGTTAGGACCCTTAGGGAGTCCCCGTGACCACTTTTAACACATTGGAATGCTCAGATGTGTCTTAAGGGGTCTTATGACCCCTTAAAACACACTTGAACATTCCAATGTGTCAAAAGTGGTCTAGGGGACTCCCTAGGGGTCCTAGTGTGCCTTATTACATGTTAGGACCCCTAGGGAGTCCCCATGACCCCTTTTGACCCCTAGGGAGTCCCCGTGACCCCTTTTGACACATTGGAATGCTCAAGTGTGTCTTAAGGGGTCTTAGGACCCCTTAAGACACACTTGAGTGTTCCAATGTGTCAAAATGGGTCAGGGGGACTCCCTAGGGGTCCTAACACGTGATAAGGCGTACTAGGACCCCTAGGGAGTTCCCTAGACCCCTTTTGACACATTAGAATGCTCAAGTGTGTCTTAAGGGGTCTTAGGACCCCTTAAGACAAAGTCCCTACAAGGGCATAGTTATACCTTTTATAGGCAAAGAAAAGCCTAGCTACGCAAAAATGGAGGCTTTGAAGAATAGTTTACTAGAGGCAGATTATAGAAGCAGAGGGCAAGAGAATCACTTTGTTTCCACTGCCTATGGCTATGAAATGGTATCTTTCCCTAATTTTTCAACCAAAACACTAAATTGCAAAGGTTCTTGAAATAGATTCTGGTCACCGGACAATTGTACCATGCCTATTGATAATCCGGTAGCTCAACAGAGTCATTGGGAGGTTAAACAAGAACAACCAAATGGATCTTTGAACCGGCTGAAGATTATGGCAAGTGGGGAAGGGTTTGGTAAAATGAGCATTTATATTGGAAATTATGCAGGCACCATAGAACTGACCACAGTAATAAATTTAAAGAAGAGATCAATGGCAATGTGACATTATGAGGAAAGCCTTGCCATTTTGATGGTGCTGCCCTAATATTATGAAGAATGTCTTGCCGCTTCAATGTCGATGCTGCCTCTATCTCAAAATTTCACCATTGCTTCACATCAGTACTCTGAGATATGGCAGGGATTGCGGGCTTTTGCATAGAATAGTCCATCATAAATTCTCTATAAATCATCATGCGTTACAATATTCTACATGTTTTTGAACAACTTACTTGAAGAATTTAATTTTTACCATAATTTTGGATCCATGGATTGTCATTTTGCACTCAGAGAGAAGCTACGGATTGCAAGAATTTGATAAATTTGGTTTATCTCATTTTCTTTCTCTACCATTTCTGAGTAATACAATTTTATTTTTGTCCTTCTTAAATGATTTCCCCTGAAGTTAATGAATTATTTTAGATGATTTTGTCTGAAGTTTTAATGAAATTTCTTCCATGGATGCTAATGAAATCTCTTCCATGAATGATGATAAGATGTTTAAATTCAGAGTTAATAAATTCTATAGCTTGAATGTTCTTTGTTGTAGAAGGTTATTTTCATGGTTTCTGATTCATGCAATTCCTTAATAGTTTCATTCTTAACAAAATTCATAACTAGATTTTCCATAGCCAATTTTCTTCTTGATCGTTGCAATATTTTCTCCTCAACTAAACATTTTGTAATCAGTTGATATACAATCACATTTTTCTCTTGGCCAATTCCATGGGCTTGCGATTGAGCTTGTAGATCCACAAAATGGTTGAAATCTAGATCTGATGGAAGAGTAGTATTAGCAAGAATTCATTCACCAACATCTCATCTAGGTCATGGGGACTCCTTAGGGGTCCTGGTATGCCTTATCATGCATTACGACCTAAGGGAAGTCCCCATGACCCCTTTCGACACATTGGAATGCTCAAGTGTGTCTTAAGGGGTCTTAGGACCCCTGAAGACACACTTGAGCATTCCAATGTGTCAAAAGGGGTCATGAGAACTCCCTAGGGGTCCTAGTATGCCTTGTCACATGTGAGGACCCCTGGGGAGTCCCCATGACACACTTAAGACACACTTGAGTGTTCCAATGTGTCAAAAGGGGTCACGGGGACTCTCTAGGCCTGCTAACACATGATAAGGCATACTAGGACCCCTAAGGAGTCCCCGTGACCCCTTTTGACACATTGGAATGCTCATGTGTGTCTTAAGGGGTCTTAGGACCCCTTAAGACACACATGAGTATTCCAATGTGTCAAAAGGGGTCTTAGGACCCCTTAAGACACACATGAGCATTCCAATATGTCAAAAGCAGTCACGGGGACTCCCTAGGCATCCTACTATGCTTTATCACATGTTACGACCCCTAGGGAGTCCCCATGACCCCTTTTAACACATTCAAATGCTCAAGTGTGTCTTAAGGGGTCTTAGGACCCCTTAAAACACACTTTAGCATTCCAATGTGTCAAAAGTGGTCTAGGGGACTCCCTAGGGGTCCTAGTGTGCCTTATCACATGTTTGGACCCCTAGGGAGTCCACATGACCCGCTTTGACCCCTAGGGAGTCCCTGTGACCCCTTTTGACATATTGGAATGCTCCAGTGTGTCTTAAGGGGTTTTAGGACCCCTTAAGACACACTTGAGTGTTCCAATGAGTCAAAAGGGGTCAGGGGGACTTCCTAGGGATCCTAACACGTGATAAGGCATACTAGGACCCCTAGGGAGTCCCCTAGACCCCTTTTGACACATTGGAATGATGGAATATGGATAAAGTGACTGAGAGGGGGGGTTGAATTAGTCAACCATAAAACACTTCACAATTATTTCTTTCCAGATCCCTTAGGATATCTTAAAGAATATTATCTATTTTAGCACTCGGTAAATAGATTGTAGTAACTTTGAAGATGCAGAAAGTATTAGCAAAATTATCTTTAGATATTCATTAGCACATGTATATGATTAAGATAGCAATTAAGAACACAAGAGACACAAGATTTAACGTGGAAACCCAATATGGGAAAAACCACCAATGTATCTAGATACTGATTTTCACTTTTCTGAAGTGATGCCTGGTTAGAAGCCAACCCGGTAAAAGGTTACAAAACACATTGTTAGGTGTGACCTTGTTAGAGGATTTAATCACCCTGCTAGGAGTGGCCTGGTAAGAGGTCTTGAAAACAATTCAATGGAATTGTCACCTTGTTAGAGGATTTACAATATGGTTGTTAAACCAACTCGGTTAAGAGATTTAGAATTCACTGTTACAATGATAAGAAGATAACAATGAAAATGACCTGTATAATAATGCAACTACCTTGCTGATTACAGATCTTTGTTCTACATAAGTCTGATCCTTCCTGATCGAATAAATCTCTGCTGCACCTCAAGGACATCTGAACATCCTTCACAAATTCGCATACACCTTTCCTGCTTTCTTCTGTAAATCTTCTGCTATTTTTCTTGTTTATTTTTTCACATTTGACCTTTTATTTATATGATTTTAGATTTGTCAAATTGACATTATTTAGCATAACAGTCAGCTGAATTAAGCAAACTTTATTTGCAAAAATCCTTCAAGGGCCGACAGTGCTCGGTGACCATAACTTTTACAATCTTTCAGAGACCGAGGGAACTCGGTAAACACCGACAATCCTTTACTTTGGATAACTGACTGAACTCGGTAAACACTAACTTTTCTTCGACAACTGACTAAACTCGGTAAATACTGAATTTCCTTTGACGACCGACTGAACTTGGTAAACATTGAATTTCCTTTGATGACCGACTGAACTCGGTAAATGCTAACTTTCCTTTGGTAATCGAGTGGACTCCGTAGAAACTAATTTTCTTTGATAACCGAGTGGACTCGGTAAGCACTAATCTTCATGTCTGGCAGACCAACTAAGCTCGGCAGGAACTGATTGCTGCAGACTATGATATTGTGTGACATCAAAGACAATACATAATTTGAGTAGCAATTTCCTTCAGACAATTGTTTCCAACAATCTCCCTCTTTGGCATTGATGGCAACACAATATGTCATAGCATAAGAAATTTGAAAGAATTAGCTCGGTTCAGATTCAAATCTCCCTCTATCAACAAACTTCCTGCTTCTTAAAATTCTTCCTTCTGACTATTGAAAATTTCTTGAAGTAATAGAAAAGACATAGCAAACACTCCCTCTTTGACAACACATGCCAAAGACAATTCACATAATACTGGTGTAAATTAATGTACCTCAAGTACTGATTCATATGCAATGATTCCTTGAATATGCTGCATCAACAGGTTGATTTTCAATCATGTTCTAGTTGATGCATCACTAAAACTATATTTAGTGAGCCTCGGATAGGGGAATGACCCCTAACTTACCTCTTAGATACACAAATGCATCCTTAGGTAATGGTTTGGTGAAAATGTCTACAATCTGCTCTTTTGTATGAATATATTCTAATCTAATTTCCTTGTCCTGCACCAATTCTCTGACAAAATGATATTTAATAGCAATATGCTTGGTTTTGGAATGCATCACTGGATTCTTCGAAATGTTTATTGCACTGGTATTGTCACAAAATATAACAACTGGTTCTTTGATTTCAACCTTCATACCTTCTAATAGCTATTTAAACCAAACAATATTTGAACAGTTTACTGTAGCAGCAACATATTCTGCTTCAGCTGTGGATTGAGATGTGCAATTCTACTTTTTACTAGTCTAGGATACCAGTCTTTTTCCAAGAAAAAATGCTCCACCACTTGTGCTTTTTCTGTCATCAATGTTCCCTACCCAATCAGCATCAGTAAACACTTTTAAGTCTAGATTGCCTCCAAATTTATACCACAAACCATATTCTTCAATTCCTCTTAAGTATCGTAAGATTCTTTTGATTGCCATCATATGATTTTCCTTAGGTTTTGCTGAGAATCTAGCTACTATACCGACTGCTAAGGCAATATCAGGTCTTGTATGTACTACATATTGCAATTTTCCAATCATAGATCGGTATAGGGTCTGATCAACTTCTTTTGAATCATCATTTTTAGTGAGTTTTAGTCCAGTACATATGGGTGTACCAACTGGTTTTGAATCTTCCATACCAAACTTCTTAAGTATTTCCTTAATGTATTTAGATTGAGTAATGTATATACCATTCTTGCTTTACTAAATTTGAAGACCAACAAAGAATTTTATTAAACCAAACATAGACATTTCAAATTCTTTGTTCATTTGCTCTGAAAATTCTTTGCACTGATCCTCATTCCCTGTAAATATAGTATCATCAACAAATATTTCTGCCAATACAATTTTGTCATCCGGTCCTTCTTTGATATACAGATTGCTATTATCATTTGCTCTTTTGAAATTAATCTGAATCAAATAGTTATGGAGTCTTTCATACCATGCTCTAGGAGCTTGTTTCAAACCATACAATGCTTTGTGTAACCTACAGACCATGTCCTTTTTATCTGGATCAACAAAACCTTCAGGTTGTTCAATGTAGACTTCTTCATCAAGAATTCCATTGAGAAATGTAGATTTTATATCCATCTGATATACCTTAATTCCTTTGTGTGTTGCATAAGCAAGTAGAGTTCTTACACCTTCTAATCTTGCAACAGGAGCAAAAGTTTCTCCATAATCTATACCTTCTTCTTGAGAATATCCTTTACATACCAATCTAGCTTTGTTTCTAGATACTTGACCATCTTCATTCAGCTTATTCCTGAATACCCATTTTGTTCCAATTACATTCTTATCTTTAGGTATAGGTACAAGAGTCCATGTTTTTTTCTTTTGTATTTGTTCTAATTCTTCATTCATTGCTTCAATGCAACTTTCATTTTCCAATGCATCTTTGAGATTTCTAGGTTCAAAATCAGTAAGCAGACATGTACCTTTTAGCTTGCTTCTTGTCATAGTACCATCTGATTTGTTTCCAATAATTTGATTTGGTGTATGATGTCTTCTGACATATTTGGCTAGTATAGGTTCCTTTCTTTTTGAATGATTCATGCTATTGTCTTCTAGGATCTCTTCTTCAGGTTGCTCGGGCTCGGTAGATATTTTCTCGGTAACTTCAGGCTGAGACTCGGTCTGAATTTCTTCCTGTGACTCGGTTTGAACTTCTTCCTGTGACTCGGTAACTGTGCTCAGCTCGGTAGATATAGTTTCCTCATTGATAGTTGTGTCTGCCAATGTTTCAAGTTCAATGTAAATGAATCTTCTGTAGTTATCAGGTTTCCTTTTGCTTTCTTCTTCAGTCTTTTCTGCAAACTCATCAAATTTTACATGTATACTTTCTATGACTTTGTGAGTAGATAAGTTCAGACATTTGTATGCCTTGCTTTTGCTAGAATATCCTAGGAATATTCCTTCATCACTTTTCACATCAAATTTATTTCTTATGGATTCTTTTAAGATATAACACTTACTACCAAATATTTTCATGTAACTTACATTGGGTTTATAGCCATACCATAATTCATAAGGAGTTTTGAATGTGTCTTTCTTCAATTGTACTCAGTTCAAGGTATGAACTACAGTGATGATAGCTTCCTTCCAGTACTTTATAGCGATGTTCTTTTCTATCATTAGAGTCCTTGCACAATCCATAATAGATCTGTTTCTTCTTTCTGCTATTCCATTCTGCTCAGGAGTTCTAGGAGCTGATAGCTACCTTTTGATTCTTCTTTCAATGCAAAAATTGTTAAAATCATGGGAGATGAATTCACCACCTTTGTCTGATCTTAAGCATTTCAATCTTTTCCCTGTTTCCTTTTCCACTCTTGCTAAGTACCATTTGAACTTTTCAAATGCTTCTGATTTTTCTCTTAAATACATAACAGTCATCATTCTAGAATAATCATCAATGAAAAGAATAAAGAATTTATCTCCAGTATAGCTTTGTATTCCAATAGGTCCACATAAATCAGTATGTACAATTTCCAAAATCTCTTTAGACTGATAGTTCTTACTCTTGAAACTAGTTTTACTCATTTTTGCCAATCTGACAATTCTTACATAGACCAGTATCAGGTTTCTTCAAAGTAGGAATGCCTCTAACCTTCTTGAATTTGCTTATTTTTATCATGTTATCAAAATTCACATGACATAACCTTTTGTGCCATAGCCAACTTTCTTCAATTTGAGCAATAAAACATGAATATTCACTGAGATCAAGATAAAATAAGTTACCTTTTATTTGTTTGCCTGATCCAATGAGTTTTCCTTTTTCATCCAGCAGTCTTGCTTGACCATTCATGAATTCAACCTTGAAACCAGTGTTGATTAGCTGTGCTACACTTAAAAGATTATGTTTTAGTCCTTCAACCCAATAAGCATTATCACATATGAGTTCTTTGGTTAATGAGATTCTTCCTTTTCCTTTTATACAACAAGGTTCATTGTTTCCAAATCTTACATTGCCACTATCACAGTCTTCTAGATATTCAAATTTTGTCTTGTCACCAATCATGTGGTGTGAACATTCACTATCTATTATCCATATATCATCTTTTCTTATATGAGAAATAAGTGCCATCTTATCTTCATCATCATCAGATTCATCTTTTAGGGCAATAAAGACAATTTCTTCTTCACTATCATCAGAATCTTTAGCCATAAAACATGTTTTCTTACCTTTATCCTTGAATGATTTGAAATTCTTTTTGCCATAGTACTTGTGACTTCTCTTCTCTTCCTTGACTTGCTTGTTTGGGCACCTAGCTGCAATGTGTCTAATTTCTTCGCATGAAAAATAGATTAAAGGAGTTTTACCTTTATATTTACCTTTCCCTTTAGAGTACTTCTTTGTAAGTAATGCTTCTACAATTTCAAGATCACTATCAGAACTTTCTTCTGATACTTCTTCACTTTCTGACTGAACTTTTTTAATTTTCTTGTTCTTCTTTAGTGAAACCTTGGCCTCAAATGCTGATTCAATATTTTTGGAATTTGGAACATAGTTATCATAGTTGTCTAATTCAAAAGCTGTCAATCTTCCAACTAAAGCATCCAAAGTTATATTGTGGTTTGTTTCACATATTCTTTCTTGAATAGCTATACTCTTATTGCATAGATTTGGAGTAATGTTCTGAGTACCTTACTTATAACAGTTTCATCAGAGATTGTTCCTCCAGAAGCTCTAATTGCACTTACACTTGCTTTGATTCTTTCAACATATTTTGCAATGTTTTCATCTTCCTTCATATTCATCTTGTCAAACTGTCCTCTTAGGCTTTCTGCTTTGGCTCTTTTCACATTTGCATCACCACCATATATTTTCTTCAGTGTCATCCACATTTCATAAGCAGTAGTGCATTCTTTAATATCATCAAATTCTTCATAGCTGAGAGCAGATGCAATGTCTATCATCATGGTGTTATGAGTCTTTTTCTTTGCAATGTCTTCAACAGTTAATGCACCAGTAGGAACTTTGTATTCTTCATCAATGTATTTGCACCCTGAATCACCAATGGAAGCCAGATGAAGTCGCATGAGACCTTGCCATGCTGAAAAGTTATCTTTGTTGAGCTTTGGAATTTCCCTCTTGTAAGACATCTTGATCTTTAGCTTAGGTCCTTGAAACCCTTCCTGCAAGCACCAAAAGCTCTGATACCAATTGATGGAATATGGATGAAGTGACTGAGAGGGGGGGGGGGGGTGAATCAGTCAACCATAAAACACTTCACAATTATTTCTTTCCAGATCCCTTAGGATATCTTAAAGAATATTATCTGTTTTAGCACTCGGTAAATAGATTGCAGTAACTTTGAAGATGCAGAAAGTATTAGCAAAATTATCTTTAGATATTCATCAGCACATGTATATGATTAAGATAGCAATTAAGAACACAAGAGACACAAGATTTAACGTGGAAACCCAATATGGGAAAAACCACCAATGTATCTAGATACTGATTTTCACTTTTCTGAAGTGATGCCCGGTTAGAAGCCAACCCGGTAAAAGGTTACAAAACAAACTGTTAGGTGTGACCTTGTTAGAGGATTTAATCACCCTGCTAGGAGTGGCCTGGTAAGAGGTCTTGAAAACAATTCAATGGAATTGTCACCTTGTTAGAGGATTTACAATATGGTTGTTAAACCAACTCGGTTAAGAGATTTAGAATTCACTGTTACAATGATAAGAAGATAACAATGAAAATGACCTGTATAATAATGCAACTACCTTGCTGATTACAGATCTCTGTTGTACATAAGTCTGATCCTTCTTGATCGAATAAATCTCTTCTGCACCTCAAGGATATCTGAACATCCCTCACAAATTCGCATACACCTTTCCTGCTTTCTTCTGTAAATCTTCTACTATTTTTCTTGTTTATTTTTCACATTTGACCTTTTATTTATATGATTTTAGATTTGTCAAATCGACATTATTTAGCATAACAGTCGGCTGAATTAAGAAAACTTTATTTACAAAAATCCTTCAAGGGCCGACAGTGCTCGGTGACCGTAACTTTTACAATCTTTCGGAGACTGAGGGAACTCGGTAAACACCAACAATCCTTTACCTTCAATAACCGACTGAACTCGGTAAACACTAACTTTTCTTCGACAACCGACTGAACTCGGTAAATATTGAATTTCCTTTGATGACCGACTGAACTTGGTAAACATTGAATTTCCTTTGACGACCGACTGAACTCATTAAATGCTAACTTTCCTTTGGTAACCGAGTGGACTCGGTAGACACTAATTTTCTTTGATAACTGAGTGGACTCGATAAGCACTAATCTTCCTGTCTGGCAGACCGACTGAGCTCGGTAGGAACTGATTACTGCGGACTATGACATTGTGTGACATCAAAGACAATACATAATTTGAGTAGCAATTTCCTTCAAACAATTGTTTCCAACATGGAATGCTCAAGTGTGTCTTAAGGGGTCCTAAGACCCCTTAAGACTCACTTGAGCATTCCAATGTGTCAAAAGGGGTCTAGGGGATTCCCCAGGGTTCCTAACACATGATAAGGTGTACTAGGACCCCTAGGGAGTCCCCTAGACCCCTTTTGACACATTGCAATGCTCAAGTGTGTCTTAAGGGGTCCTAAGAGCCCTTAAGACACACTTGAGCATTCCAATGTGTCAAAAGGGGTCTAGGGGACTCCATAGGGGTTCTAATGCATGATAAGGCATACTAGGACCCCTAGGGTGTCCCCATGACCCCTTTTGATAGATTGGAATGTTCAAGTGGGTCTTAAGGGGTCCTATAGGGTTCTAAGACCCCTTAAGACACACTTGAGCATTCCAATGTGTCAAAAGGGATCACAGGGACTCCCTAGGGGTCCTAACACATGATAAGGCATACTAGGACCCCTAGGGAGTCCTCCTGACCCCTTTTGAGACATTGGAATGCTCAAGTGTGTCTTAAGGGGTCTTAGGATCCTTTAAGACACACTTGAGCATTTCAATATCTCAAAAGGGGTCACAAGGACTCCCTAGGGGTCCTAGTACACCTTATCACATGTTAGGACCCCTAGGGAGTCCCCGTGACCCCTTTTGACACATTGGAATGCTTGAGTGTGTCTTAAGGGGTCTTAGGACCCCTTAAGACACACTTGAGTGTTCCAATGTGTCAAAAGGGGCTACGGGGACTCCCTAGGGGTCCTAGTACACCTTATCATGCATTAGGACCCCTAGGGAGTCCCCGTGACCCCCTTTTAACACATTGGAATGCTTGAGTGTGTCTTAAGGGGACCCCTTAAGACACACTCAAGCATTCCAATGTGTCAAGTGGTGTCACGGGGACTCCCTAGGGGTCCTAACACATGATAAGGTGTACTAGGACCCCTTAAGACACACTTGAGGATTTCAATGTGTCAAAAGGGGTCACAGGGACTCGCTAGGGGTCCTAACGCATGATAAGGTGTACTAGGACCCCTAGGGAGTCCCCTAAAACTTGTGTTGACTTCAATATAGATTGTAAAACTTTGGGTAGAGCACTTGCAAGAAGAGAAAGACTTGATGATCTGCTTCAAATTGATACATGGGCTTATGGTGGGAGACTTCCATGTTTCGATAAGAAACTAACAGATGTTGTCAAGGATGAAATTCAACAATTTTGGGATGCTAACTCAAGAGTGTCACCAAATGTGAAGGATGTCTTGAAGTTGAGAGTTGGCAATAGAGACCACACTCCACATCCTAAACATTATGTGTAGGTAAGTCAAACAATGTTGTATAAATTTTT
Source organism: Chamaecyparis obtusa (assembly GCA_027943335.1). Lineage (NCBI taxonomy): Eukaryota > Viridiplantae > Streptophyta > Pinopsida > Cupressales > Cupressaceae > Chamaecyparis > Chamaecyparis obtusa. Next base: position 123,487 of record BSBK01002787.1, read on the forward strand.
TTGTGAGACACATCCAACATTGAAAATATCACAAAGGTCTTTTGAATCCATAAAACCATTTTATTATGTACCCCTTAAGATTTGAAATACATGTTGTTGTAAATATCATGTTGAGTTTTCAATGCATCATGAATTATTATGGTCCATTCATTCTACTTTGCATACTAATGAAATGCTAGAGGATTGTGGTGCAAGTGGTCTTCCCAAATCATCAAGAGACTTGCTAGATCAATTTTTATGTCATAGAGATGATGGTTGTTTATTTTATAAAAAAGATTGCTTAAATGCCAAGTGCTCAGAATGTGGTGGCTTGTCCAAGTTTAGAACATGTTTTCATGAGGGTTTGGAACACAATTTTGGAAAGACACTCATCCAAAAAAAGGTATATGAAACAGTGAAATATACATTGAAGAGTGGAGGTGAAGGCTCTAGATGTGAGTTAGTTGCAAAAGAGTACAATGTTGATGATTTTATCTCAGATTTCAAGACAAATATTTTTTACAAGTATGCAAGGCATAGTCATAGGTCTGAATGGTTGGATCAACAATTCAAGACATGTAAGGACACTTTCCCCATTAGAACTATTATATCTGTTGTAGAATTTGCAGAGAACTATACATTGCAGCCCCAAAATGAGACTCGAGCTCAATATTACAATTCCATTCAGGTTGCTATTTTTGTACACATCACATATAGACATTCCCCTCAAAGCACAAAAGATGAGTGAAAGATAATCAAAGAGTACCATTTTTATATGAGCGATGACAGGTCTCACTCTCATGAGTTTGTTCAACATTATTTCCAGAACTATTTTGACTTCTTGCAGAAAAATGGTATTGCTATGGATAGGCATCTCATTTGGTTGGATAATTGCACTGGTCAATTTAAGAATGCCAGAATGTTTTATTGGTTGTGTAGAATGCATGTGGAGAGAGGTGTACCTCATATTTGGAGTTTTTTTGAGTCAGGGCATGGAAAAGGGGAGCATGACGGAGCAGGTGCATGTGTGAAGAGAGCTCTAGTTAAGGAGCAATTGAGGATTTCAGGTTGTAGACACCTAAAAATCCTTTAGAAAATAAAGTATTTTTATTTTCTAAAAAATCCCTGATGACATCATCATTTATTTATTAATTATTTATTTAATTAATTAATTTATTTTTATGTCATTAAATCCCTTTACCTTAATTAAAAATATTTAATTAAGAAATCCCTCCCAAAAATGTTTAAATCTTATTTAAACATTATCTCCTTATTTATTAATTATTTAATTAATAAATTGACCAAAAATCCCAAAATAAATAATTTATTTATTTTTTGCCCAAAACTTGGCCAATTTTCTTAAGACCACTAACCTCTTCCAGAATCTTCTAATCCTTCTTTAATTTCGATTAAAGGCTAATCCCATCATTTCTTAACCCTAATCCCAACTCAAAATATTTAATTAAGATTAAATATTTAATCCTCATAATTATTAAATTCATTTTAATAAATATTCTCAAAACCTAAACCATGGAAATAAATAAATCTTTATCTATTTCCTAAAATCCATATTTATCCTAAGGAAAATCTAGACTCTTCTAGAAAGTCCTAATCCTAATCCCCCCCCCCCCTAATCCTGTCACATTCCCTAACCAAGGTTAGCCAACTCCTAAGCTTAACCCAAAGTCAACAAACTTCTAGAGACTTCTCTTACATGCATTAAGTGAATTTAAGGCCTCCTTATCCCTCTTACATGCATTTATCATGCATTTAAGATGCCCCTCACCCCTTTCTTACACTCTTTGACCTTAGGCACATTTCCCAAATTGTGCACATCCCTCCCATCTTTCAACCCAATGCCCTTATGACACTTGTCACAAGGAGGTGGCCCTAAACTAGCACAATCCATGTGCTCCCTTTTGAATGAATCTTGGCCTCTCTTAAGGATCCTTCCCAAATTCTATAAATGCTCCTGCTTTCAAGAGCAAATTCATTAGCTTAACTTTTATTCTCATGCATTGTTATCATGCCCTTTTATTTCTAGCCTTAACTTTCAAGCATTTTAGCTCATCTTAATATAGCTTTAATGGATTAACCTAGTTTCTTCCATTGTTTTGCATAAGCATAGCATCATATCACATCTCTACTTTGGTTAAAATCAATCTTAGCATAAACATCATGTAGCTTAATCTTCATTTCAACATCATTTCACAAGTTATCTTGCCCAGTCACCCTTTGCTTCGAACTTCCATACATCAGTTCCACCCTTAAGCAATATGGGAATGCACCCGACTTATATCGGTTAGCCATAGAGCCAAATTTAGCAAGGACCATCTTACCAACAAGCTGCATGATTCCACCAGCCACCCCCATAGCAACCATACCTCCAGTCATAGCAAAAAACCCCCATCATTCCCCAATAGCAACAAGTTTCCTCCTATCAGTCACAGTAGCAAGTCCCAGTCATCCCACAACACCAGCAAGCAGTCTCATATCCACCACTGCAATATCCCCCTGTGCTGCATCAACAATATCCCTAGAAAACATCACTCCAAAATCCACTCCAATCTACCTATCCCATTGGGCCATCTCCATATCCCACTCAGCAATACCCACCTCAAATGGGAGTACCCACTCAAACACCAATCAATGCTAAATGGGAAGCCATGAAGAATGCTCTTAAAGAGCTTCAAGCCGGTACTAAGAACAAAACTTACAAGTTTGAGGAGGTGTGTCCTTATCCATTTGACTGATCGATTGCTACTATACCTTTTCCTAAGCACTTTGAGACACCTAAGTTTGATAAATATCAGGGGAAAGGAGATCCAGTCAATCATATTAAATAATTCTATATGGCATGCCAAGAAGTGGCTTACAGTGATGACTATCTCTTACGCCTATTCCCCAAAAGCTTGGGAGGAACCGTTGTTGAATGGTTCTACAAAATACCCTGTGGGACTATCACAACCTTTGCCAAACTTTCTGAGAAGTTCATTGCCCACTATGCCCACAATGTTGAGAATGAGTTGACCTTGTTAGATCTCTGCAACTCAAAATAGAAAGATGGAGAAAGCCTAGTAGAATACTTGCAACGATGGCAGAACCTTACTACTAGGTTATCATACCACCCGCCTGAAAAGCATTTGACCAAAATCTTTATTGATAATCTGCATCCTAAGCTATCCCATTTCATGAGGATGAATTGTCTCCAAACCTATCAAGATATCAAGAGCAAGGGGATAGGTATTGAAAAGGCCCTCCTAGATGAAGGCACAATCTGACACTTCAAAAATGATGCACAAAAACCCAGCAATGATAAATCTCATTACTAGAATTGTGATAAGAACGTTGTTACTGATGGAGCCACTGATACCAAGCATGTCCAATTTGTCATGGCTAGTCCTCCATCAACTCCTGCATACCAACAACAACAAGCGCCTATCTATCAGCAACCTCCTCAAGTCCATCAGTAACCCACGCAACAATATCATTCTCAAAATAATAAACAAAATTATCAGCAATAAGCCCATCAAGCTTATCAAGGTAATCCAAACAATCAAGTCAATGCTGTCAATATTGCTCCCAAGGAGAACAAACCCAGAGCTCAAAATTATCCAAAGAAGACCTTCACACCACTAGGTGAACCTTTGGATGTTATATTTCATCGAATGGCCAAGGCCAACTTGATTACATATCCACCAATTCAGCCAGTTGATGATACCACTCCCAAGCCTGATTGGTACAAAGATCACGAATACTATGATTATCATTGTGTCAAAGGACACACTACCCTGAAGTGTATGAGATTCAAAAACTATATCCAAGATCTCATTGATCAGAAAGAGATTCAAGTAGATACACCTGCTCAAGCCTCACCAAATGCCAATTTGCAAATTTATCAGAATGTGTTCCCACAACACAATGCTAGGAACAACCAAACTAAAGCCAATCATCCCTAGAACCATGGCAAAGGCAAGCAAGAAGATCACACTATTTCCTATATCAATTATGACAATATTGTTGGATGTATAACCCAAGTTGAGCCCATAGTCAATACTATCCATGTCAGAGGAGCAGACAGTCAATGTGTTGTTACCACTCGTAGAGGTCGGATAACTATTGCTAGTGCCCAACCAAGGCCAGCACAAAATGCACACAACATGCAATATAACCTCATAGAACATCTGGGGAACACACCAGCCCAAATATCCATCTTGGACCTTCTTCGCACTTCACCTCTCCATCAGGAGATCCTTAACCGAGCTCTCAAAGAAGGACATGTCCCCGCAGACATTAACACCACCTAATTTGAGACCCTTGTGGGACATCTATCCGCAACTTGTGCTTTATCCTTCAAACCATCTAACATGCCAGACATTGCAACTAACCATACTCCCCCTCTCCGAATCACTGTCATGGTCAGAGACTTTGCCATCAAACGGGTCTTAATAGATAATGGCTCAGCCCTGAACTTGTGTACTTCAAAATTCATTAAGTAGATTGGGTTCACCTAGGCCGATATAGCACATGAAGTAATTACTATCAAAGCCTATGACAATTTGGAGCATACCTCTGAAGGTACCATTACTTTGTGCATTCAGCTGGGCCTAGCAACACAAGATACTATTTGCCATGTTTTTGATCTTGACCTACCATTTAATATCCTCCTAGGCCGACCATGGATTCATTCCATTAAGGCTATACCATCTACTTACCATCAGTGCATCAAATTTCCACATCAAGGCACTGAGGTTACCATCCATGCTGACCCTCAACCCTTCGCATACTATTGTGCAATGGAAGTATCATTCCCTCACTCCACTCATTGTCTTGGAACTGACATTGGTACTTCTATTGCCAGCTTGTCCCGATCCCATTGTGATCCAAAAACCATTCTCACCTCCACCATCTCTTCCATCAAGATCAATAACCAAGGTTGTGGTGAATATAGCCTACATGATGCATTTGTCATAGGGGCCCTCTCACTTGATCCACATACTCAAGGGTACCCGAATCACCAAAGCAAGCCTATTGAAGGGCATCATGAAATCAAGAGAATGGGGCCTATGAATTTTGAATCCCATGGCACATTAAATAGTCAAGAAATGGATCCTGACATTAATAGGTGGTTGTACAGAGATCCCCCACCACCTGACAAACAACTTCTTGGCTACTTCAAAGATAAATACCCACAATCACACAAGTACACTACTAAGCAATGGAACTACCAAGGTGGTGGTCTAGGACCACAAGAAGGTGGAAGCAAAGACCCAATTACAACATCCAAAAACCCACAACATCAGGGTCTTGGCTTTAATACCCCTCACCTACATATACAAGGGCCCAATACCACAACTAGGGGCACCAACATGACTAGCGTTCCCCTCTTAAATAGATAGGATGATCTTGTAGAGATCGAAGACATCCCTAAAGAGAAAGAAATCAGATCCTATGATGATATCTTTGATGATGACACCCTCCTGGGGACTTCTGTCCTCTGACAACTTGCCATCAATCTCATAGAACTTCCCCTCAATCACCCTCAACTCATAGACTGGGACCAACCAAGCATTACACATATCGATGAGTTCCAAAGCATGGAAGCACTCCTAGAATTCATGGGGGCATCAAGCCCACACTCAGTTCAGGATTCAGAGTTAGCTCACATCTATAAGCTTGACCCAAAAGGATACTTTAGAGAAGAGGCAAGCTTTAGCTACAAAAGAGAAATTGAAAGAGTAAAACATGATTCCTTATGTGAAAACCCTTCTGGGGCACATTCTGATTCCAAAAAATTAAAAATAAAGAGCATATCTTCTAGTGAAAACTTGGCAATTCAAGTGCTAGAAGATGAAGACTTGCCTCTTCCTCCCATCTAGGATTACAGACCTAAGCAGTCACCTATCATCATAGAAGAAACCAAGCCAGTCAACTTAGGTACAGAGGAATGTCTGAGGATCACCTACATTGCAGCCAACATGACCGAAGGTGAAGAAATGGCTTTCACTGCACTACTTCAAGAAGCTACTATGAACTTTGCATGGTCATACGCACACATGCCTGGACTTGATCCTAAACTTGTTGTCCATCATCTAGCTATAGACCCCAATGTTAACCCAGTAAAGGAGAAGCTACACAAAATGCATCCCAAAGTAGCTCTATTGGTAAAATCATAACTAGAAAAGCTCCTGGATGCAAAGATTATTAGAGCTATAGATTACTCAGATTGGATCTCCAACATGGTACATGTCACAAAGCCTTTCTGTGACATCTAAATTTGTACAAATTTTAGGGACCTAAACAAGGCATGTCCTAAAGATGATTTCCTACTACCTAACATAGACATGATTGTAGATCTTACAGTGGGCCATGAAATGTTGTCACTAATGGATGGTTTCTCTGGATACAATCAAATTCATATAGCAATAGAAGATCAACACAAAATAGCATTCACCACTCCATGGGGTACCTTTTGCTATAACATGATGCCCTTTGGTCTAAAGAATGTAGGAGCCACATATTAGAGAGCGATGACAACAATCTTCCATGACATGATCCACAAGATCCTAGAGGACTATGTGGATAATATTCTTGCAAAATAAAAAACACGCCATGAACACCTTGACATTCTTGAGAGTGTGTTTGATCGCCTACAGCACTATGGGTTATGGCTCAATCCAAAGAAATGTGTCTTTGGTGTTACATTTGGAAAGCTCCTAGGTTTCATAGTATCATGATGAGGCATAGAGATTGACCCTAAAAAGGTCAAAGCAATAATAGAAATGCCTCCCCCAAGAACACTCAGACAGCTTAGAAGCCTACAAGGAAAGCTTCAATTAGTACATCGGTTCATTTCTCAGCTGGCAAATAAGTGCCAACCTTTTACGCATCTTTTATGCAAAGACACAAGCTTCAAATGGGATCCCGTATGTCAGAGAACCTTTGATAAGCTCAAGGAGTATCTAGCCAATTCTCCAATCCTAGTACCACTAGTTTCAGGATGCCCTCTTATACTCTACATCTCAGCAACCACTACAGCACTGGGGGCACTCCTAGCTCAGCATGATGATGAAAACAAAGAGAGAGCCATCTACTATATTAGTCGAACTCTTGTCGACTATGAGCTTAATTATTCACCTATGGAAAAAGCATGTCTTGCAGTGGTTTTTGCCACTCAAAAGCTTAGACATTACATGCTCAGTCACACAATCAGGCTCATTTCAAAACTAGACCCCCTCAAATATCTACTATCAAAGACAACTCTCACAGGCCGTATGGAAAAATGGGTCATGATACTCAGTGAGTTTGACATCCAGTACATAGATCGAAAAGCAATCAAAGGGCAAGTCATTGCTGATCAGCTAGTAGAAGCACCACTGGTGGATGCTTATCCACTAATCATGGAATTCCCTAATGAACACTTATGTATGATCGAAGAACAACCCATGTGGAAACTATACTTTGATGGCTCCTACACATCACATGGATCAGAGGCCAGAATCCTATTCATCACACCTCAAGGTGACTACATCCCAAAATCATTCAAGTTGGGATTTTCATGTACCAACAACATTGCAGAATATGAGGCACTCATCTTAGGTCTCAAAACAGCCATTCAATGGAATATCACAGAACTGCAAGTGTTTGGTGATTCACAGCTGATTATCAAACAAGTCCTAGATGAATATCAAAAAAGGACGACAAGCTACTACCTTACAAAGAACTCATGGCTAGATTGAAAGAGCATTTCTTGAATCTACAATTCACACAGATACCCAAACTTTGGAACAAAGGAGCAGATGCAATGGCAACTATTGGGTCCTTGTTAGAAATCCCACGCGACACATCACAATATGAATTCCTAGTCAAGCAGCTACATACACCAGCTTATGAGAATGCCGATGTAGAAATGGTGTGTGTCTTGGCTGGTCCCCAGTCCCCATGGTACCACGACATCCATGCATATCTAAAGAATGGTATCATATCTCCCCATCTCACCAATAACCAATGCCAAAACCTTATTCGTAGAGCTTCCTGCTACACTCTTGTAGCCAACACCCTTTATTGTTGAGGGTATCACAATATCCTCTCTAGGTGTTTAGATTCAAATGAGGCCATCCTGGCTTTACAAGAGGTCCACACTGGAATTTGTGGTGCCCACATGAGTGGCATGGTTCTAGCTAAGCAGTTGCTTCGAGTTGGGTACTATTGGCCCACCATAGAACATGATGTTTGTGAGTTTGTCATAAAATGTTTACCATGTTAGCAGCATGAAAATTTGATTCATCTACAGCACAAGATTTGCAGCCCATTGCCCCACCTTGGCCATTTTCATGTTGGGGATTTGACCTTGTCAGCTTAATCACTCCCCTTTCCTCTGATGGACACAAGTACATAATAACTGCCATAGAGTACTTCACCAAATGGGTTGAAGTGATTTCTCTCACCCTAACTACTAGCATTCAAATATCCAAGTTCATCCTTTACCACATCATTTGTCATTTTGGCATACCATCTACCATCTTCACAGACCATGGCACACCTTTTGAAAACCAGCATGTGGATGATCTATGTGCTAGACTCCACATCCATCACCATTTCTCCAGTCCATATTTCCCTCAAGGAAATGGCCAAGCTGAGGCAACCAATAAAACTATCTTGAAAATCCTCAAGAAGGTTGTCAATGATTCTGGTCGTGACTGGCACCTCTAAATTAATCTTGCCCTTTGGGCCTACCATACTTCTTATCACACTCCCATAGGCACCACCCCATATTCCCTTGTATATGGTTCCGAAGCTATTCTACCAATCAAGGTTGAGCTCCCCTCATTGCGAGTCTCCATGAAGAACTACACCACTGATGAAGACTATCATGTGGCCCGTCTCACACAGCTAGACCTATTAGATGAAAAGAGACAACAAGCCTATGATCACCTGGTTGCATACCAGAATCGACTCAAAAGGAGTTATAACAAGAAGGTCCATCCTAGACAATTTCAAGTCGGTGACATGGTCCTCAAAGAAAATTAGAAAGTCCAAGCAAACAGAGAAAAGAAAGGCAAGTTTGAGCCTACTTGGTTGGGCCCCTATGTTGTCACAGCATGCTTCGGCTCTGGCGCCTATCAACTATCTACACCAGAAGGTGAGCCTTTGAATGATCCCATCAACATCATACATTTGAAGATGTTCTATGCCTGAACTAGATCTACATATTCAGAAAATCCATAAAAATTGGAAAAAGCAAAAAAAAAAAAAAAAAGAAAAAAAAAAAAAAGAAAAAAGAAAAAGAAAAATAATCATCCAATGGTGAAAACTTGGCAATTCAGGCACCTTGGACAAGTATGTTGGTGAAAACCTGGCAAATAGGCACCATACATAGTGGACCGAGTCATTATCTATCAAACTCCCATCCCCCCCCACCCCACTATCTCAGTCCTTTTTTTCTCCCATCCCCATCCCCATTCACCATCCCCCAACATTCCTCTTTTTCATAATCCTCCATCCAATCCGCAATCCTACTTGCACATATCTTGTACCATATCTTGTCTATGTTGTATAGTGCCATCCTTCTTGTATATCCTGTATAGTGTTATCCTTCTTGTACCCTATCTTGTATAGCGTGATCCTTCTTGTACCATATCCTATATAGCGTGATCCTTCCTGTACCATATCTTGTATAGCGTGATCCTTCCTGTACCATCTCCTATATAGCGTGATCCTTCTTGTACCATATCCTATATAGTGAGATCTTCCTATCCCCAATCCTGAGCTTCTGTACATATCCATTGTATCTCTTTTCTCATCCATTATACATATCGTCCCCTTTTGTTGTACATATCCTTGTCAGTCCTGCAGTAGCATTTGATCATAAATCTTTTCCTACCCAGCCTTATACTTCAGCAATATCAATTGTCGACTATCCTTGATCATCATGACCATATTTGACCTGCATCATTTGCCAATCAGCAACATAACATTCTCCCCATCAGCATCAGGTTCGCATAGATGTCTACTTCTATTTTGTCTGACCTACACCTAATCATGGGTCCCCTCAGTTGTATCCTTCTGTCAGACCTAATCTTCCACCAATCACACTAGGTCTGTGTCGATGCATCCTTCCACATGTTCAGACCAATCTTCCCACCATCAATCCACTCTGTCACATCAAATCTCTCTCCTTGGCAAAGAATGTCCTTTTGGAGTTCTCATTTTGGTCCTGGATTTTGTCCTTTGGATCTTGTTAATCTTTTATGGCTTCTTGTTGTTCTCTGATCCTTTATATCATGGTGCACTATGAATGAGGATGATCTGGGGCAAGGTGTTTTGATCTTTCAATTCTACCTGTGAGTCAGTTGTGTGTTTGTGGTTTCTTTAGCATCATTTCCACCATGCTTCCTCTTGGGTTCATGTGTGATGCTGGGGCAACCTTGCGTGTCTTTTTAGCGTAGTCCTATGCAAAGTTGGTGATAAAGCCTCATGATCCCAGTATCCATGACAGGTCTCTAGCATTGCTATATTAAACTAGGTTGTGCTCTCCACATTTGCACTTGGAGCTTCCCCAAATTCTCTGCATCTTGCATCATATAGATTAATCTTGCATCTTACATCTCTCATATAGCTACATTCTGCATTTTGCATTCCATCTCATCTTGCATTCCCCTATCTTTGCTCTTGGAAGTTTGGTTATTTATCTCCACTTCTTCCTAGGTCCTTCTTTCTCTGTTTCCTTTCGAGAAAATTCCACAACGTTTACTCCTTGTGTTACTTTCTCGAGGGGGCACAACCCCTCATTCCTCTCAATTCTAGCCTTGGGCATCTTATTTTCTTATCTTTGATGCCATGCCACTTGCGGCATCACATCAAAAAGGGGAAAAATGTAGACACCAAAAAATCCTTTAGAAAATAAAGTATTTTTATTTTCTGAAAAATCTCTGATGACATCATCATTTATTAATTAATTAATTATTTAATTAATTAATTTATTTTTATGTCATTAAATCCCTTTACCTTAATTAAAAATATTTAATTAAGAAATCTCTCCCAAAAATGTTTAAATCTTATTTAAACATTATCTCCTTATTTATTAATTATTTAATTAATAAATTGACCAAAAATCCCAAAATAAATTATTTATTTATTTTTTGCCCAAAACTTGGCCAATTTCCTTAAGACCACTAACCTCTTCTAGAATCTTCTAATCCTTCTTTAATTTTGATTAAAGGCTAATCCCATCATTTCTTAACCCTAATCCCAACTCAAAATATTTAATTAAGATTAAATATTTAATCCTCATAATTATTAAATTCATTTTAATAAATATTCTCAAAACCTAAACCATGGAAATAAATAAATCTTTATGTATTTCCTAAAATCCATATTTATCCTAAGGAAATTCTAGACTCTTCTAGAAAGTCCTAATCCTAATCCTAATCCTAATCCCCCCCCTAATCCTGTCACATTCCCTAACCAAGGTTAGCCAACTCCTAAGCTTAACCCAAAGTCAACAAACTTCTAGAGACTTCTCTTACATACATTAAGTGCATTTAAGGCCTCCTTATCCCTCTTACATGCATTTATCATGCATTTAAGAAGCCCCTCACCCCTTTCTTACACCCTTTGACCTTAGGCACATTTCCCAAATTGTGCACATCCCTCCCATCTTTCAACCCAATGCCCTTATGACACTTGTCACAAAGAGGTGGCCCTAAACTAGCACAATCCATGTGCTCCCTTTTGAATGAATCTTGGCCTCTCTTAAGGATTTTGATCCTGGCCACTCATTCCTCCTTCCCAAATTATATAAATGCTCCTCCTTTCAAGAGCAAATTCATTAGCTTAACTTTTATTCTCATGCATTGTTATCATGCCCTTTTATTTCTAGCCTTAAGCATAATCATCTTAACTTAGCTTACTTTCAAGCATTTCAGCTCATCTTAATATAGCTTTAACGGATTAACCTAGTTTCTTCCATTGTTTTGCATAAGCATAGCATCATATCACATCTCTACTTTAGTTAAAATCAATCTTAGCATAAACATCATGTAGCTTAATCTTCATTTCAACATCATTTGATCCTTGAGGCCTTAGGGGCAAATCAGGTGCTCTATACCTATTTTGTGCCATTTATGAAGTTTTCATAGATATCAATCCATCCTAAAATGCATAAGGAACATGCTCCAAATGCTTAGAGAGCACACCCACATCCCCTTAAGCAAGAGCAAATCAAACAATGCTTGGGTGCACCTGTTTTGGCTCAATTTGAGGTGGCTTAGTTTAGAGTTTTATTTGTTTTGGATTGATTTCATTCTTACACTAACATCTAATCTTTGTTTGGCTTGAGTCTTTTCAAAATAGGTACCCTCAAAAGCCTTGTCCACATAGGTGTTGTACTTCTTGATGCTCGTTCTATTATTGATTGGTCTACTTTAGCATTGTCACAGGGGGGGACTCTTGATTCTTTAGTGCATAAATTCTTTTGGTTGGTTGAGGAGGGAACTATAGGAGATAGATTGGATATTCAAATAGTGAAAGATCATTCAAAAATGCATTCATTCTGAAGCTCCACTAGTAGTACATGGACCATTTGGACATGAGAGTTGGTTTGTTTTTGCCCCATGTGTTTTTAGTATGATTGGGATCATTGTGAGTCAAGTGAGTGGGTGGATACATGGGTTCCACAATATCTGACTCCTTTATCTTTGACACTCTCTATAAGACATGATGACATGGACACTTCAATTGACTATGACCATCTTTTAGATCTTCTGAAGCTAGGAGATGTTTTTGCATTGGTTGCACCACAGGGGAATGATGAGAGGTCAGATTATTGGTTAGCATGTTGTGTACAAGGTAAACAGAACCTTGTACAACTAATGATAGATGGTGATGGGTTCACATATCCTACTAGTTCAATTGTTGTTGCGGGAACATGGCTGCGAACATACATGATTAGAAAGAATGGAGTTCCCTCATTTGAAGACTATGAGAAGCACAAAACTATTCTCATGTATTCACACCTTGTTATAGCAACAAATGTCAAGTTTTCAAAGCATCAAGGAAGACCAAAGAAAAAAGAACTTTTGACTATTACTACTGCTGATCATGAAGCACTATTGGAGACCTTGAAGCAAAGAGATGACCCTTCAGGAACACTTGACTAGGTAATAAGTTAACTTAGTGCACTATTTTCTAAGTTCGTTAAGCTTAATTTCAATACATTAATTTGACCTTTCTTAGATTGTATTTTGAGTCAATAAACTTGGTTTTGTATGTGGATTGTAACTTGTGCAGGAGCACCTATGAAGACACCTATGGTCACCATGGATCCAATCAGAGATAGAAGGACAAAATGATCCTTAATGGTTAATCGAGATCTTTTGAAGCCTATAATGGAAATTTGTAACAATCAATTTGATTTAAAAGTTAAATGTCCTAAAACTCTTCATAAGGACTTATGACCAAAATCATGTATGGGTGGCCAATAGTGCCAACAAGGGATCTTACATGTCATATACTTATGTCATTTTCATGGTTTGAATTCTTACATGTTTGATTGTTGTTTCTAATGCTTTAAGGATATTATTTTTTAGCATTTCAAAAAATCTATAAAAGTTAAACCTCAAACATAATAAGCTCCATAGTTCAAATTTCACAAGCTTAATCATGATTAATTTCATAGTTCAAATTTCAAACATACCACTAACAGTCAGTTGAAAGCGGCTCAGCAACGTATCTTTCAAACTGGCAGTGATCTTCTAGGGCTCATATCTCAAACTTCATGAGAGGTATCAAAAAATTGTCAGGTGGTATAGGATCACGTTTTTGAGGTCTACAATAACCTCTCTCGGTTTTGGGTGATTCAACTTCGTTTGCATTTGGCAAGGTGATCTTAGTCAATGTCAAAACTTGCAGTGAGGGTCAATTGAAAGTGGCTCAGCAGCATTTCTTTCAAACCATCTGACCTGGCATCGAATCATTTTCTCCATCAGCTCTAGTTGGATGGGTAAACACTAATGACAACCCTGTTCTACCTACAGAGTCACCAGAACGCTCGCGACCATGCTCAACCCAAGTGACCCCAAGGTGCAGTAAGCATGATTGGGTAGTGATCTTTCGGGGCTTGTATCTCAGACCTCATGAGAGGTATCAAAAAACCATTAGGTGCTACAAGATCATGTTTTTGAGGTATAAAATAACCTCTCTCAGTTTTGGGTGATTTGACTTTGTTTGCATTTGGCAAGGCGATCTCAGTCGATGCCAAAACTTGCAGTGAGGGTCAGTTGAAAGTGGTTCAGTAGTGTATCTTTCAAACTGTCTAACATGGCATCAAACCATCTACTCCATCAACTTTAGTTGGCTAGGTAAATGCTAGTGACAACCCCATTCTACCCATAGAGTCACCGAAACGCTTGCGACCACGCTCAACACAAGTGATAGATCTTCCAGGGCTTGTATCTCAGACTTCGTGGGAGGTATTGAAAAATTGTTAGGTGTTACAAGATCATGTTTTTGAGGTCTACAATAACCTCTCTTAGTTTTGGGTGATTCGACTTCATTTGCATTTGGCAAGGTGATCTCAATCGATGCCAAAACTTGTAGTGAGGGTCAGTTGAAAGTGGCTCAGCAGTGTATCTTTCAAACCGTCTGACCTAGCATTGAACCATCTATTCCATCAGCTCTATTTGGTTGGGTAAATGCTAGTGACAACCCTATTCTGCCCACAAAGTCATCGGAACACTCGCGACCACACTCGACCCAAGTGACCCCAAGGTGCACTAAGCACGATTGGGCAGTGATCTTATGGGGCTCATATCTTGGACTTCATGAGAGGTATCGACAAACCATTAGGTGCTACAAGATCATGTTTTCGAGGTCTACAATAACCTCTCTCAGTTTTGGGTGATTCAACTTTGTTTGCATTTGGCAAGGGGATCTCAGTCGATGCCAAAACTTGCAATGAGGGTTAGTTGAAAGTGGCTCAGCAGCGTATCTTTCAAACCGTCTAACCTGGCATCAAACCGTCTACTCCATTGGCTCTAGTTTTCTATGTAAATGCTAGTGACAACCTCATTCTACCCATAGAGCCACCGAAATGCTCGTGACCATGCTCGACCTAAGTGACCCCAAGGTGCACTAAGCATGATTGGACAGCAATCTTTCGGGGCTCATATCTTGGACTTTGTGAGAGGTATCCACAAATCATCAAGTGATATAGGATTGTGTTTTCAAGGTCTACAATAACCTCTCTTGGTTTTGGGTGATTCGACTTCATTTGTATTTGGCAAGGCGATCTCAGTCAATGGCAAAACTTGCAGTGAGGGTCAGTTGAAAGTGGCTCAGCAATGTATCTTTCAAACCATCTAACATGGCATCAAACCATCTCTCCATTGGCTCCGGTTGGCCGGGTAAACACTAGTGACAACCCTGTTCTACCCATAGAATCACTGGAACACTCGCGACCATGCTCAACCCAAGTGACCCAAACGTGCACTAAGCATGATTGGGCAGCGATCTTTCGGGGCTTGTATCTCAGACTTCATCAGAGGTATCAAAAAATTGTTAGGTGCTATGAGATTTCATTTTTGAGGTCTAAAATAACCTCTCTCGGTTTTTTGTGATTTGACTTTGTTTGCATTTGGCAAGGCAATCTCAGTCGATGCCAAAACTTGCAGTGAGGGTCAATTGAAAGTGGCTCAGTAGCGTATCTTTCAAACCGTCTAACCTGGCATCGAACAATCTTCTCCATTAGCTTTGGTTGGCTAGGTAAATGCTAGTGACAACCCCGCTCTACCCACAGAGTCATGGGAACGCTCGCGACCACGCTCAACCCAAGTGACCCCAAGGTGCACTAAGCACGATTAGGCAGTGATATTCCAGGGCTTGTATCTTAGACTTTGTGAGAGGTATCAAAAAATCATTAGATGTTATAGGATCATTTTTTCAAGGTCTACAATAACCTCTCTTAGTTTTGGGTGATTCGACTTCGTTTGCATTTGGCAAGGCGATCTCATTTGATGCCAAAACTTGCAGTGAGGGTCAGTTGAAAGTGGCTCAGCAGCATATCTTTCAAACCGTCTGACCTGGCATCAAACCGTCTACTCCATCAGCTCTGGTTGGCTAGGTAAACACCAGTGATAACCCCGTTCTTCCCATAGAGTCACCAGAATGCTTGCAACCACACTCGACCCAAGTGACCCCAAGGTGCACTAAGCATGATTGGGCAACAATCTTTCGGGGCTGGTGCAGGGCACCCTCCACTAGTAGGAATTTGAATTGCATTTTTATGTTTGTAATAAATAGGATGGATCTAAATAGATCATCCTAATTTTGGTTTGGAATCCCTAATGTGTGATCAAGGATCTTTTGGCAATGTTATAAGCCTAAGATACCTTAGGTCATGGGGTTCACCTAGTTAGTGATAATTTGCTAGGTTAGGCTTATGGAGTCTTAAAGGTTGATTTTAGATTATTTTAACTTTAAAAATCATGTTGATAGGTTTTGATCTCAAAAATAAATCATAAACTCTATCGAGTTCATAAAATGGCATATTTTGCAAAATTGCAAAAATGCAATAAAAGTTATTGTTGCAACTTTCTAAAATTTCTCGAGAGATTGGAATTGGAAACCCAAGAGTCAAATGGGTTCTCCAATTGATATACCTTCATTTTAAAGGTTATATATGCTCATCACTTTGAACCATAATGGTAAGAAGTTGATTTTTGTAAACTGATGCCATAAACGAGGAATACAAACCATTTTCGAGCCATTTCTCAAAGTTGTACGAGCGTGTATGGACTTACAGGGTCATGATTTGAATGTGGGAATAATATATTGCATGTTATTGGACATTTTCATTGATTTGAAGAAGTTTTAGTTTCATTTGTTAAAGTTATTTCAATTCTTTTCAAAACAGTCCAGGAAGCAAGCTTTTCTAGGGCCTTGAACACTAATGGAGGCCTAACTTGCATTCTAGCCGTGGGTTTAACCTAAGAATTTGGAAAATGAAATTTAGTTCTATGTATCAATGGATTCTAAAGGCTCAAGCAGTGGCTCAAAGGGAAAGGCCTTCATGCATCAGGCCCTAGTCTAAATTTTTGAGAGGATTCAGTCTAGAAAGTAGAAGAAAGTTGTAAAGAAGTGCATAGAATAGATAAGTGAGTGAAGTAAAGGTGGTTTTGAGTCATTTAGGGTTGGAGAAGAATATATGAAGCACTGTACTAGTTCCATGAACCCTATACCTCATACTTTCTTTGTAAACCAAGCTTAATTAGGTCTATGTCCAAGGTGGGTGTTAGGTGGCACTGGAGTGGAGTTGGAAGGCAAGGCTTTGGGATCTTAAATAAATTCCAAATGGGTGTCTTAAAATTCCCTGATTGTATCAAGATACTCAGTTGTACAAAATTTAGAGTAGAAAACCTCTATTGAGAAGGCTACAAGCAAATTGGTGTGCAGGTCTAGTTTGCCATGGTACGGTTTTGGTGGGAATAAACCAAGTGTTATTTCAAAGGCCTCAAGTCATATGAGGACCATCTAAATGCTTGGGAATGGTCAAGAAGTCCATTGGTGAAGATTTCTATCAACAAGTTAGTTTTAGGCCTAGTGTCCCTAAAGCCAAAAAGGCATTGAAGTTTGATTGAGTGTGTAACTTTGCAAAGGGAGTTTATTGGGATACCAATACATTTTTTTGGTTGTGTTATACCATCAAAAGAGCTTGGGATTACCCTTAAGCCTTTGTGGTTTGTTGGTGAGTCGTGGGAGGTAGTAGAAGGGCACTCCACTTTCTTGTTGTAACCTCTGCATTAGGGGCTCGTATATGTAAACTATTCAATAGAATGCCCACAAGCAGAGCACAGCATATGTAATTATAGATAGAAGTAGTAGAACTAGTAAAAGGTATCCAAAAATGAAGTTTCCAAAGCTTTGTCAGGTTAGACTGGTTGATGACAATGAGAATTGGTTTTTCACATCGACAATATTGGCATTCGAGAACATGATAATCTATAACACAGTTTCAATATTAAGACATTATCATTTACTAAGAATGCCTCAACACTGAATTTCAAGGAGGACTCGACATCTTCCCTGATGGACAAAACCTTGTTTCATGCTCGATTGTTGGATTCATAGAGGTCTGGGACTATATCAGTGGGAAACTTAAGAGTGATTTTCAATACCAAGCTGATGATGCCTTCATGATGCATGATAATGCAATTCTTTGTGTTAACATCAGTCATGATTCAGAGATGTTGGCTTTAGGTTTACAGGGTGGGAAAATTGAGGAGGACGTGCTCGCAATTGAATCCCAAAATACATATGTATGATGGCTTCGAAAAAATGTTTCTTGGTGTCACTTGCATGAAGTGGTATGTGTGTGGAGAGCTAGAAATGACATGCTCTAGTTATAGCACCAAGCATCCAATCAAAACACAGAGGCATTAACACTTGTGTTGCAATAAGATCTAGATGGCACTATTCTATATGAATAGATCCATTTTGAAAGATGTAGAGCGCTAAGTAACATGGACTTTCATAACAAAATATTACTAAAAAACTCACAAAGGGAGACTTTAATGTATTTAAGAAAGAAGATGTGGATAGACACATCCTCAAGAATTAGTTATTATAATAGGAAAGAAACTGACTGAAAGGGGAAAATAAATAAGGCTCATAGAGGAGATTTTGGGGGTTCCGGATTCCGCCTGACCCAAGAGACTTTGTGCCAGGGGAGGGATAGATTAGGAATTTTATTGTAATGCAGGGAAAGAGAGATTTTATTTTCAGATAATGATTAATGTACAGGAACAATAAAATCTTTGTTGTTTTGCTGTGTTCAAAGAAGGATATGTCAGCATATTAAAACTTTGATTTTAGATGCTCACTTTCTGATTGATATTCATCTTTGAATGATATTGGTTTCTTTTGAATGCGTATCTGTTATGTCTGATCATCAACTTGATCATCTGTGGACTTTGTACTATAGTTTTTCATGTATTTGGAAAGAACCATTCATCTTTCTCTCTTAGTTTCTTTTTGTAATGCATTGTTTAGGAAAATGAAATTTGTAGCATTTACTATCCTTTTCTTTTCAGTAAATTAGTCCCTTTGCATCTATCTCATGTTTCTAAATAGATGTTTGTAAGCCTTTATTGCTTTTAGGTTAAAAGCATTATCATTTATAGTTTAGTTGATTCATTGTAAATCCTACACGGGGAGCTGTACCCAGATAATTTAGAGGGCGCTTACGCTTCTCAATAGCGAAGTGACCCAACTATTGGTGTTGGTTGAGTCTTTTTGTTTGGGCTTTAAGGGTCATTTTGTAAGTGTTTCTTTGGAAGACAAATCTATTCACCAACAAGAAGTTAAACCTCAAACATAATAAGCTCCATGAACAGGGTATTCCAGAGTAAAGAAAAACAAATGTAACTTCAACAAGATATAATTTAAATCATAATGATAATCATAGTCAAGATATAACTTCACCATTTAATTCCATAAACATGAATAATAAATATGTATATACAAAAGATGATGCAAATATAACATATAAATGAACATGTCCTATATATGTATCAAATGTATCAAAAGTATGTCCATATACAAATATGGCACATGTCATTTCAAAATGTCTACAAAATCAATGTTTTAAGGTGTATAATGTGGCATATATGCCATCTCAAAATGTGTCAAGTATCATCTCTAAATGACCACAAAACTAAAACTGCATCCTATGTTGTAGGGGGATCATCAAAATGTAGCTTCTTTGAAGAAGTGTTGGGCTCTGATTGATCCTACATAAAAAATGAGTTCAAACCAAAGCTAGATTGCTTACTTTATATGATTTGTACACACACACACACACACAAACACACATATATAATTCATAATTTTCAAACACTAATTTAATTAAAATTATAACTGAATACAAATATTTGTACCTGGTCTCTCGATTGCCTACCATGAGCAGGTGTCCTAGCATAATTCCTGGGTAGCGAAGGGACCATGCCAGCAATACCACCTCTGACCTATAAATATATATTTGCAATAATGAGATTAGTAGAGTGGTGCAACATAGAGCAATAAATCTACAAACTAGGATGATAGCATAATACAATTACAAATTGATTGAACTAAATTAAAACTTACATCTGGTGATCCCTCCTTTGGAATAGTGGGCTGGGTCAACAAAGAAATGAAGGATTCTCGTGGGCCCTCCCTCATAGTCGGAGTAACCTATGAGAGTAAAAATGTTGTCAATTATATATCAATGTACTTCATCATAGCAAACCTGGTTACAAAATACAAATAACAATATGTAAAAGTCTAGGTACAATCGGGCTATCACTCTGAATTGAGACACCTGTAACCCTACGCTGTTGAACCGGTGTTGGGACATCATCGATAGCCACACCCTATACAATAAAGTGAAAGTAAAATATTTATTACTACACACAAGTGGCACACATATGCATGCATAATTAATCTTAAACAATTAACTACCTTTCCTTTGTCGACACCTAATGAAGGAAACCCCTCATGCCCCCCACTGACATTGGCTATAGCCTGCAAGAACACAATAAGATGACAATATATATTAGTAAATGTATGAATTTTATTGCTCTAATTGATAGAGATTTAAGCATGTACACCAAATGATATAAAAAAAAACTAATGGGTACATAATTTATAATATACCGTATAGTCATCAAGGCCAAATGAAATGGCCAAAAGTGTGGACTCATCCACTTGTCTCACCTCCTCCTGTGTCATCGACTGAACATAAATAGAAAAAATATATATACATAAGTGCATGAAATCATTAAAACTAATCTAAATAAATAAATTATTTTTAAATTAAATAAGTCATGTGACAAATTTATTTATAATGTTTACTCTTATCATATCAACAGGAGTCAATGGCTCTACCTGCACCTCCTGAGCACTCTCATGAGATGTAGATGCTCCATGAGGTGTTGAAGCCTCTGCAGCTATGTCTCATGTATCCCCCTCATCAATATAATGAAACTGATATATATCAGAATTAGTAAGCGGTTCGAGGCACATATGTCTGCACGTAATGCACATATGGGGCTCGCATACATGTGAACTCTGACGAGCTATCGATGTGCCAGCAGTATCCAAAGGAGGCAACACTGACCTAGTCTGAGTGATCAACTGATCACTTAGTAAATGAATGTCCCTAATAGTCTGTGAGGTAGCCTCTGCAATGATATCGAGATACTGCACTGGAGGAGGGGGTGTGACATCAGTGGGGGGGACAAAGGTAGTGGCCTTTTAGTCCTAGGAAGATGGCCTAGTCTGAGGAGCTCCTCTACCTATGCCCATGTTGGGCCTCATACTCCAATAATCAACATGGTGACCAAGCACAAACTCAGCATACAATTTTTTAAAGAAATAAAATGGGACCTCAAAATTGCTATGGGGTGGTTTATCAAAAACCATCCACCAGTGATCCCAAAAGTTTGTGTGTATTGCTTCATTTATGTACCATTTTATTGATAATTTGGGCTTTTTGGGGTCAACCGGTATTCCAATTTTAGGATCGAAAAAAAGGGCGGCTATATCTTCCTTACTTATATTAAGGGCTGCAATCCCATCATTGTCAAGCCCCTCATCAAATTGGGCATGCATATCATCATGCCAATGAAGAGCAACATTATGTTGCTGCATGAGTGTGTCAATGTTTCCAACAATTGTATTTAGTGTGGCAAGCATGGGACCTAATGTAGGTATATTTTGATACGTGTTTTGGAAACCCCATATTGTGTTCAATTTTTCTTGTATCAAATCTTGTAAAGATGGAGGGTTTTGAAGCGGGGGATTATTTTGGGGATTGTTATTTGGTGCAGGAGGGTTATTTTCTTCATTGTTGTTAGCCATGCCTGATTAAATTAAAAAAAATCTAAATTTCAATCTAATTTCATATATTATTACAAATATAAATACAAAACCCTATTTTAAAAACAAATGCTACATTTAGCATGAAAATGAAATAAATTATTAAAAATTATATAAATAACTACTTACCAAATATTCTTGGAGTTGAATTTGTTGTTTCTAATATCAAGTATCAAAAAATATATCGGGTATCTGAAAATTGCGAAAAGAACTTGAAGAAAATCGCCGAAGGAAATGAGGAAAAGGGCTCGCGGGTTTTGGATTTATGCCACAATTATCTTGGGTACCTGATTAGGCCTGTGCTTTGGTGGTAGGTTTGCCTAGGTGTACTGACACCTAGGCTTACTAAAAAGTCAACAAGCACTTTCATGCACTTTTGGACGAGTGAAAAGTGAATGTTTTTCACATCGCCAGTTTTTGGCCCCTCACGATCTTGCACATACCCAGTGTATCTAAATGGATTGAATACTTTGAAGTAGCATTAGATATATGCTAGTAGGTTAGATACAAGACTTTTTGATTCTATGTGCAACTACTCTAGACTTAGTTTAGTGACATTTCTAAATTCATTAGTAACTAGGGAGTCTACTCGTCTAATCTAGAGTAGTTTGAGTTTCTATGGCTCCCCCATAAAATCTAACTATGGGAATCTCCTAAGGGTGGATGAATATTTTAGGGGATCCTATGTAAAGCATGTATGTAAAGCTTGGAATCTTGAAGAGTTGAGCTTCAAATTTTTAAGGCATGCCCTAGGTGACACTAGTCTTCCTAGTTAGAGGTGTGACAGTGAAGAATTGAGTGTTGCATGTAGGGGAATGAAGAGAACTACAAAAAAAGAATTTTTCTAGGTGGCATATGATCATTTCATTACATGTTGAAGAGATTGGGCATTGACCAACCCATTTGATTGGGTTTTGAGTAAGAAATCAGGAAAAGACCTTAAAAATAGGCCTATTAGCCCTATTAGCCTTACATTGTAGGAAGCCACTGTACAGAGGCCTTAGAACCCAAAAACCTCCTAAATCTTTAACAAATTCCAAAAGGGTATTCAAATATCCACTTTTTTTTGTAGGTCATTTGAAAATTTTTGTAATGAAAAAAGACCATGTTAAGGGCTACAAGAAACACTAGGCCTATTAGGTCCCTAAAAGGCTAAACTTAGAACCCAATAGAAGAAGACTTTGAGATGCATCAAAATGGATTCAAATGGAAACAAAATGAATTTTTTGAAGAGGAATGCTTCCCCTACTACCCCAAAGTCAGTTTATGGTGAAGAAGCACTTCGAGTGTTCTAGGTGTCAAGAAAGCATTGAGACAAAACTAAATAGTTGATGTCCTTCAAGGCCAAGCACAAGGAAGTTGACTCTTAGAATAGAGTTTGGAAGATCTTAGGTTGATTAATTGAGGCTAGTGAGATCCTCAAATAAAGTAGGATCCCTTGGAGATAGGATAAGAAAGGTCCTAGAAGAATTTTTGTGAGAACACCTTGAAGCACATACACCAGATTGGTATCAGAGCTTAGTTAATTAGGATTGTGGTGAATGTTTCAACCTACTGAGTTAGTAGGAGATAATACCATGGTGATGAATCCGTAATTGGCCAAGAAAGTTGAAGAACAGGAAGAGGAAAATAAGCTTCTTAAGGAAAGATTGGAGCAATTGGAGCTAAAGGTAGAAGAAGTAGATGAGAAAGTTGAGGAAGCCAAAGAAAAAGTAGATGGGAAGAAAAATGAGATCCTTTTGGAGGATGAGGTCCCTAAACTAGATCTAGTTCTAGCTGAAGATCCATTCTTGAATGCATTGAAAGCTTTGAGTGAAAAAGCACTAGAAGGCATTCCAATCTTCAATGGGAAGATGGAACTAGAGGTAGTCCTAGATTGGATAGAAGGGCTAGAGAACCACTTTGAGTGTGATGGAATCATAGAGGCTCAAAAGGTGAAAGTGGTTAAAGGAATATTGAGTGGCCCTACACTCACTTGGTAGAAATTTATCCAAGATGAGAGAGTGAAAGAAAGAAAGAAGCTAATTTCTATATGGAAGGAAATGGTAGCAAAAATCAGAGATGCATATGTGCTAGAGGATTATGAAATCTAACTCCATAAGAAAAGAAAAAGTCTAAGGAAAAAATACTTGGATGTGAACTCATATACTGAGTCATTCCAAAGACTTTTCATGAGGTCTCGAGTTGTAGAGGATGAGAAGGTAAAGGTCAAAAGATACCTTAAAGGAATAAAGTGGAATATTTAGGATGAGATGAGTCTCTTGACTCTAGACACCATTTAAAAATGTCACCAGCTTGTCAAGGTAGAGGAGAAGTTAAGGAAGAAACAAGACTCTAGCACTTCAATAGGTAGAGGTAGAAGAAGAGACTGTAGAGGACAAAGAAGTGGATATGGTGGAAGGATCTCAGAGCCAAGGACTCAAGGAGAGGTTAAGTATACTAAAAAACAAGAAGGAGGCACTAGTAGAGGCAATAGAGGAAGGAGATATAATAGTAGAGGAAGAAGTGGTGGACAAGGTAGAGACAACTATTTTTCAAACATGAAGTGTTATCACTATAACCAAATGGGACACCCTGCTTATAGGTGTCCAAAGAAGGGTAGTACTTCTCAAGGAGGTGATAAGAGAGTTAATTTTGTTGATGAAGAGACAAGTGGAGGAGTGAATCCCCCTAAGGTACCCTTAAAATCAGAGGAAGGTGACAACCTCATGATGAGGAGAACACTAATTAAGGAACCAGTCAAAGAGGAACTAAGTTAGAGGAGATCCTTGTTTAGGATCAAGTGTAAAATGATGGGAAAAGTGTGTAGAGTCATTATAGACTCAGGTTCTACTAACAATATTATGTTAGAGGAGGTAGTCAACATGTTGAAAATGGAAAGGATACCCCACACTAATCCTTACAAGGTCACATGGCTCAACAAAGGACAACATGTCTTAGTTAATGAGCAGGCTTGGGTTGAATTTTCAATTGGGAGATATAAGGATAAGGTTCTATGTGATGTGTTTCCTATGGATGCTTGCCACTTTCTCCTAGGTAGACCATGGAAATTTGACCTGTAGGCCATGCATGATGGAGTGAAGAACTCATACTCCTTTAAAAAGGATAATGTGACATTCAAGATTCACTCACTATTAGAAGATGCAGAGTTGAAGTCAGCAAGACCCAATGTTCTCATGGTGGGTGAGAAAAAGTTATTAGAAGTCCTTGAAGAAGGAGAAGGAGTTGTCTTTGTACTAGTGTTAAGACAAAAGGAGGTAAGTAGTGACAAGGAAACCAAGAAGCCAGAGCCACCTAGGGAGATACAAAATATGTTGCAGACTGATGAAGGCATTGTCAATGATAGGAAACCATCAACATTACCCCCTAAAAGAGCTATGAGCCATAGGATAAACTTCATACTAGGAGCTACCCTTCCCAATAAGGAATCTTATAAGATGAACCCTCAACAAAATAAGGAAATCGCTAGACAAATCCAAGAGCTCCTAGAACAAGGCCTTATAAGAAAGATCATTAGCCCATGTGTCATACCCACTATCCTAGCACCTAAAAAGGGAGGAACTTAGAGACTATGTTCTAATTCAAGGGCCATAAATAGGATAACCATTAGGTATAGTTTCCCTATCCCTAGGATAGAAGACCTAATGGATTTCCTAGGAGAAGACAAGTACTTTACCAAATAGACCTAAAGAGTGGTTACCACCAAATTAGAATTCATGAGGGAGATGAGTGGAAAACAACTTTCAAAACCAATGAGGGTTTGTATGAATGGCTTATCATGCCATTTGGACTTTCTAATGCCCCATCCACATTCTTGAGGCTCATGAATGAAGTCCTCAAAGATTACATTGGAAAATTTTTGGTAGTATATCTTGATGATATACTTATTTATATCAAGACAAAGGATGAACATGTCCAACCCCTAGAGACTATTATCAAGAGGCTACATGATGAAAAGCTAATGATAAATTTGGAGAAATGTGAATTCATGAGGAAGGAATTGGTATACCTTGGATTTGTACTATCTCATGGAAATATTAAAATGGACTCTAGCAAAGTGGAAGCCATCCTCAATTGGCCTACTCTGAAGACATCAATAGAGGTGAGAAGTTTTCATGTTCTTTCCAAATATTATAGGAAATTTATTAGACAATTCAGTGCTATTTTTGCTCCCATGTTGGACACCATAAAAGGAGGCATGAAGACTAAGTTTGTATGGAATGAACAAGCAGACCGTAGTTTTGAATTTTTGAAGAAAAATATTGCTACACAACCTATTTTGGTTTTTCCAAGCTTTCAAATTTTATTTACAATAGAATGTGATGCAATCAATGTGGCAATTGGAGCTATCTTAAGCCGAGAAGTGAGACCCATGCTTTTCCATTCAAAGAAGTTGAGTGAAGCTAAGAAGAAGTATTCTTCTTATGATCTAGAGATGTATGCTCTAGTTTAGGCACTGAGGAAATGAAGGCATTAGTTGCTTCCAAAGTAGTTCATAGTTTTTTTCTAACAACAAAGATTTAAGTTTCTTGAACTCTCAAGAGAAACTCAGTCACAAGAATATGAAGTGGGTTGAATACTTGCAATCATACACATTTAATATCAAACACAAGAAGGGATTCCAGAACAAGGTGGTAGATTCCTTGAGTAGAACAGCCCTTACTATCCAGGAGATACAATTAAAGAGCATGGGGATATACCACTTCAAAGATTTGTATCATGATGATGAATACTTTGCAGACATCTATAAGGTATGTTAAGAACATAAGAACCACTTCCATAGTAAGTATTCTAAATATACTTTATAAAGTAATCTCCTATTTAAAGGAAGTCAACTATGTGTCCCTAGAGGGTCTATAAGGGAGAATTTGATTCAGGAAAAACATAATGGTGCATTGATTGGTCATTTTGGGGTCACTAAGACACAAGAACTTATTCAAAGATTTTACTTTTGGCCCAGAATGAATATTGATATTAGGAAGTATGTTGAAAGTTCTATTGTGTGCTAAAAGGCCAAGGGAAATTCTTCCAATGATGGCCTATATCAACCACTTCCTATTCCCACTAGACCATGGGAATTATTGAGCATGGATTTTGTGGCTGGGTTACCTAAGACAAGACTGAGAATGGATAGTGTCTATGTGATGGTAGATAGGTTCAGTAAGATGGTTCATTTTGTGCCATGCAAGACAATTAATGATGCTAGCCAAATACCTTCTCTTTTATTTAAAGAGATAATTAGGATACATGGATTGCCCTTGAGTATAGTGTGAGATAGAGACACCAAGTTCATGAGTCACTTTTGGAAGACTCTATGGAAAAATTTAGGCACCAATTTGTCCTTTGGATTTGCATACCATCCTCAGACTGAAGGTCAAACTGAGGTGGTAAATGGGAGTCTTGGTAACCTCCTAAGATGCTTGACTAAGGAATATGGTCAACAATGGGATCAATTAATTGAACAAGCAGAGTATGCTTACAATGACACTGTAAACATGACCACATGTAAGATTCCTTTTGAAATTGTTTATGGCATACACCCTAGAGGAATTTATGAACTCAGAGAATGGAAGGATGGAGTTAAAGGGAGTGGATATGCTGAGGATTTTTCCTATGCTATGCAAGAGGTTCATGATACAGTCAGGAAAAAATAGATTGATAACACTAAGAAAATCAAGAGTAAGGTTGATGAAGGTAGAAGGGATGTCCAATTAAAGGTTGGGGATCTAGTGATGGTACACCTCAACAAAGCTAGATTACAAAAAGGAGTTCCACACAAGATGCAAATGAGAAGAATTGGACCCTGTCCTATATTAGCCAAGTACGGAGCCAATGATTACAAGGTGGAGTTACCAAAGGATAGTGAACTGTCACCTATCTTTAATATTGTAGACCTAGTTCAATACAAAGGATCTATCCCTGATCCTGATCAGAGTTTAACTAAAGTCATTCAAGATGTAGATGAACTTCATTTAGCATCTAGACCGGACAAGAGGGCAGACTACATATTAGAATCTAGAGTTTATAAAAAGACTAGAACCAGAGACTACAAAGAACATTTAGTCAGATGACAGTGACAATTGGATGCAGATGCAACATGGATCAAGGAGTCAGAGTTCATAAAGTTGGGCATTGATCTCAACTTACTCAATCAAAGGGTAGATTGAAAGCTTTCACTTGGGGAGGATGGTGTAGGAGCACCTAGGCTAACCTCTTAGTCTTAAAATATTTTGGCCTGTATCTGACCTTTTCCAAGTTAGAGTTTGTTTATTTTGGACCTTATTAGGTCTTGCAAAGTGTCTAACTAGGTGGATTGATAGTTAGTGTCTAATCCAACCTAGTCTAGTTAGGTGGCTTAATGTTTAGCTTTGGATTCATTAGGGAAATGGGCTTAAATATATCTTAGATCTTGGAATAGTAGGAAAGATCCATTTTTAGGCTTAAATGATGTTAGTTCTTTGAACTAAATGGGATAGAGGACCTAAAATATAGGTTTCCTCATAAATACGAAAGATGCCAAAAGTTGTCATGACAACATTTGCAACTTTGTGCAAATGTTACATGCAACTCAGCCACATAGGATCCCCTCCATTCTAGGAGTGGAAAATCAATGCAAAGGCCTAAAATGGTGGATTGAGTATCTTATGATACCTCATGGATCATTTCTCAAGGTAGTAGTGAATGTAAGAAATTTTTTAAGTGAAAGGAAACTCTGCAATTTTGGTTTTGAAGACATATCCGAGCATTCTTGTGTGACAATGTATCTAAATGGATTGAATACTTTGAAGTAGCATTAGATATCTATTAGTAGATTAGATACAAGACTTTTTCATTCTATGTGAAAGTAATTTAGAGTTATTTTAGTGACATTTGTAAATTCATTAGTAACTAGGAAGTCTACTGGTCCAGTCTATACTAGTTTGAGTTTCTATGGCTACCCCATGAAATATAACCCTAGGAATATCCTAAGGGTGGATGAATGTTTTAGGGGAGCCTATGTAAAGCATGTATGTGAAGGTAGGATTCTTGAAGAGTCAAGCTTCAAATTTTAAAGTCATGCCCTAGGTGAGACTTGCTCCCGGTTAGAGGTGTGATAGTGAAGAATTGAGTGTTGCATGCAGTGGAATGAAGAGAATTATGAAACAAGCATTTTTCTAGGTGGCATATGAAAATTTCATTACTTTTTGAAGATATTGGGCACTAACCAATCCATTTGATTGTGTTTTGAGTAAGAAATCAAGAAAAGACCTTAAAAATAGGCCTATTAGCCCTATTAGCCCTACATTGTAGGAAGCCACTGTACGGAGGCCATAGAAACCTAAGACCTCCTGAATCTTTAACAAATTCCAAAATAATATTTGAATATCCACTTTGTTTTGTAGGTCACTTGGAAGTTTTTGTAATGAAATAGGGAAAAGACCCTATCAAGGGCTACAAGAAACACTGGGCCTATTAGGTCCTTAAAAGGCTAAAATCAGAACTTGATAGAAGAAGACATTGAGATCCATCAAAATGGATTCAAATGGAAGCAAAATTAATTTTTTGAAGAGGAATGGTCCCCCTGTTACCCAAAAGTTAGTTTATGGTGAAGAAGCACTTAGAGTTTTCTAGGTGTCAAGAAAGCATTGAGACAAAACTAAATGGTTGATGTCCTTCAAGGCCAAAAACAAGTAAGATGACTCTTCAAATAGAGTTTGGAAGGTCTTAGGTTGATTACTTGAGGATAGTGAGATCCTAGAAGAAAGTAGGATCCCTTGGAGATAGGACAAGCAAGGTCTTAGAAGAATTTGTGCGAGCACAGCTTGAAGCATATACACCAGATATGATTGGTTATTATATACACTGTCACTTGTTATGTGGATGATTTTTCAATGTGTATACCTTATGGTATCATTTGTACTTGGGTGGTCCCATAATAGTGTGTCCCACTTTTTTAGACATGTTGATTTTTGCTGAAATAACACATTTTTAATAAAATATGATGATTTAATCCTTGAGAGGTTCCATTTGAAGGAATTAGTTACAAATGGTTAGCTCAAAGCCTCTTCAATTAAAAAAACATTGATATAATATGTATACTCCTCATTCATACCTACAATGGAGTCTCCTTCGCACCTATTAAAATGCTGACTAAAAATCACTTCCACTTTATGTTTTGGCAAATCAAATAAATCCATTTGAAAAACCTATCTATGTAGCATGATGCTATTTGGAACAAGCTTTCTAATGAATATACTTTTAATACATATTGAGTTCATTATCACTTTTAAATATTACTTTAACTAAACATAGGTTGTTTGGTCATTCAACAACCTATCTCTTCAAGAGTTATGGAAAAATAGTAAATTACAAAAAAAAATTATGAAAAATATGTAAGAAAAGAGTATTTGTGTTACCTTTCTATACAAAAAAGAAAAAATGAATTTTGATATACACAGATCAAGTTAGAGTGATCGAAGTGACCTTATGTCTAAATTACAATTACTATCACTTTAGAACTAATAAACTATGAAATATTGAACCAAATTGAATGAAATGAATTGCATCCTTTAGCTATTGAAGTTACAAATATAATATCAAAATAATTACACTATTACCATATTTTAAAAAAAAAAGTTATGTTGATCCAAGTGACAATAACTCCTTAAAAACATAGTTTTTCACACAAACCACTTTTCGAAGGAGAAGGAAAAATGAATTTTAATGAATTTTAATTTTTTTAGAAAAATATATTTAGAAAATAGAAAGAAAATTCTAAAAGACTCTAGTTTACATCATCTTCAAATTCCTAATAGTTTTGCTACAACAGGTGTTTGAAAGTGATGTTTTTTCTTAGAGTGTTGATCTTTGTGTAAAAGTTGGCCAAAACGTGGGACACACTATTATGAGACCACCCACTGATGTTTGATTTATATGATATAATTGTTATTTATTCGTAAATATGAGATTTGTAATTATACGTACTCTAAGGTAATTAATTAATGAATACGTAATTTTACATTAAGGAACTCTTGGGAATTGTAATATATGTGTTGAGTTACTTTTATGAGTATGTTTTGTATTATATATTTTTTCTTTCATATTCATGTACTTGTTGATTATAAACTTTTAGGAAAAAAAAATATTTTGTAAACTTAGTAACATGTTTAGGTTAAATTCTCCTGGGTCCCTAGCAGGGCATTACAAATGCCACTACTAAGGTGATGTGGATGTTACTAGACATGTTTTTGGTGAAGGTAAAAAGGTCATTTCTTAAGACACAAGGGCCTTTGATCTCAACTTCAATCCAATCTAATTTTTTTGGTGACCACTCACAAGTTATCTAAGAGGTTATGGATATACATGACTAATTAATTCAAAATGATCTAAACTCTACTAAAAACCTCAAGGAATTATAGTAGGTTGGATCAAGACTATGTATGTATCTTGTTTTCTATTGTTCCCCTATTTTTTGGTTCATAAGTATTGGTTGTCTACCAATTCTATTTTAATTTTTTCTTGTTTACAACATTTTGTCATAAAGGGTTTTGGAGGGCCCTATAAACTTATTTTATCCTAAGAAAAAACTTTAGATATCATTATACATCAAAAAAAGGGATCAATATGGATGTCAAAAGAATAAATGATATAATTGAGTTACCTTTATTACTTAATTTTTAAACAATTGGTATTATAAACTCGAAATGATATATATTACTATTTTTCAATAAATTTTAATGTTGATTTATTTGGAAAATAATTATGTCAAAACAATCTAGAAATAATTCTTTATGCAATTAAAATAGAGTTTTACAATTATTTTAAATTTGAATTTATATTTATTAGACATAACATATTTAAAATATACAAATTAGAGATAGTAAAAAAAATTAAGAAAAATAATTATTTTTAAATAGCTATGAAAAATATCTCTACTAGAATTTACCATCGTGTAATTCTTTAACAAATAAATTAGAAAGATACTTTCTTTCATATCAAATTATGCTAGTTGTATAATTGCATGTTTTGTCGTAAAAGATATAATTTCTAAAAGTCAATTTTGTACATCTTTAAAGAAAACCTTTTTTACTATCTAGGCATTAGATCAAATTAAGTATTTAAAAAATAGAAAAAAAAAAGAACATATTTATTTATAACATGTTAATTTTTTTTGTGTAAGTTCCTTCTATGTTTAGTCTAACTACCATAAATTTGATTTTTGGTAAAAAGACGTATCCCTAAAAATCAAAATTTGTATTTGTTGGACTAAAAAATTGACAAAACACTTTTATACTTATAGTCTTAGGGAAACAAAAAAAAAAATACTAACACTTATTTGACAAATGGGTTTTATAAGTTTATTATTTATTCATTATAAATATTTTTCATCGATTTCAATTAGATACATTAGTTTCTAACTAACAATTTTATACATTATCTTTATTAGCATATATTTTCATACTGTCTTCATTAGTTACATTTGGAGAGGGTTCAAACAAGCGTGTAGTTGTATCTAAAGTAACATATCACTATTTCTTGGAATTATTCATGTTAGGCGTCTTTAGCTATTCAACTATGGATTGTTTGTTGAGTCCAAATTATCTCTTATTGTATTTATTCTTTTGGAGAGCCAATTTTCCTTTAACATATTGACTCGGTTATTGAGATAAACAAAATACACATATAGATTGTTGATTCATTCTAGATTAATGAGAAGTGTCACTTTGTGCATGATAATCTAAAGATGATTAGAATAGTATGAATTTAATTTTTTACTTGAATTTAGGGGATTCAAATCACATGGTCCTTACTAAAGGGGAAATCAAATATCATGTGCATTCATATTGGGTGGTTTAAATTTGGAAGAAAGGGGCAGAAATATATTTCCTAAATAGGGGGGAGAGGAGGGTTGGTTTAAGGTAGGGCTTGGGGGTTAATATAGAAAAATGACTATGTGGGATATTGGGTAGGTATTGGATGGGGGTGAAAAAAAGGACTTTTGCGGCAATATTTTTTGAAAATAGGTGTATTCTTTAGTATTCCATGAACTCGTGTGCTATGATTTAGGTTCACTAAATGAAGTCCCCATGATTATAATATATTATATCAAGGTTGATTCATAATAGATCTATTCCTTAATGGTTTACATATTGGTATGTTGTGTTAATGCAGGTATACATTTTTAATTGAAAAGTAAGAATTTTTTTTCACCATCACAATGTAAAATATTTTTATCCTTCTTATCACTATTAGATGTCTCTCCTCATCAAAAATCTATAATGCTTAAGAAATATCACATATTTGACTATATTATTTTGTGCATATTACATTGTTTTGTCTTACATAATTGAATATTTAAAATATAGATTCAACCTCTTGCACCTCTTATATGACTTTGATCATAAATTAGAAAAATTGTAGAATAGAAAAAAGATTTTAGAAACTCAAAGCCTTGTTAAATTATATAGATTCAACCTCTTGCACCTTTTATATGAATTTAATCAACAATGAAAAAAATTATAGAATAGAAAAATAAATATATAAAAAACTCAAATCCTTATTAAAAATATTGGGGGGTTTAAAATGGGCAAAAGAAGGGAGGAAATGTATTACCTAAATAGGGGGGAGAGGGGATTTTTTGAGGTAGGATGTGGGGGTTTATATAGAAAAATTTAAACATAGTTATGGGCAATATTGGGTGGGTATTCAAGGGGGGTGAAAAAAAAGACCTTGGGGCAATATTATTTGAAAATATGTGTATTCTTTAATATGAAATGAATGCATGTGCTATGATTTAGGTTCACTAAGTGAACCCCTGTGATTAGAATATATTGTATCAATATTGATTCATAGTAGACCTATTAATTAATGATTTACATATTGGTTTGTTATGTTAATGCCTATAAATTCTAAATTGAAAAGTAAGAAGTTTTCTTTTGTAGCCACAATGTCAAACATTTGTATCCTTCCTATCACTATTAGACATATCTCCTCATAAAAAAATCAATAACGCTTAAGAAATATCACATGTTCACCTACATTATTTTGTGCAAATTTACACTATTTTCTCTTACATAATTGAATATTTATAATATAAATTCAACCTCTTGCACCTCTTATATGACTTTAATCAGAAAAAAAATAAAATTATAGAATAGAAAAAGATATAAAAAACTCAAAGCCTTGTTAAAAACATTTCCCTCCATCAACAAGTAACCACACCATAGTAAAAAAAAAATTTATTTTTTTATAATTTATAATGGCACAACTCTACGTATAACAAAAACACAAATATTATTATGGATCAAACAATTACAATAATAGTTAATGGTAACATAAACCATGTGAATAGGATATCCAAGTTGATGAGTACAATCTTTAGATTTCGTAATTTCAACAAATATTTAAAGGACTTATATTTTTACAACTTCTAAATCACCCTTATAATTACCATGGATGGAGAGGCAAGAAACATAAATTTACATAGTCATCACCATAGGTGGACAAGGTCGATGAGGGATTTCCTTATATATTCTTTAGTCTCATTTGAGGAACTCCCATAGCCATCCTTGTACTTGTAGAGGAGCATACAACATAGCCTCATATTAAAAATAAAACTTTTGCCAAATTTTGGGGGTTTGATAATTAACTTGAAATACTCATAGTTCAATTGTTTCAATGTGTTATCAAGAATTTCTTCAAAATATTGTAGAGCATCCTCTTTTGTAGAACTCAGGGTCTGGTTCATATAGCATGCCATACATGAGTTTATTTGTCCTCGAGCCTCTTCAACCTACACAACAAAAGAAAAAAGGTCAAAATATATATTTTATTTTAATTAGTCATTGTTCATTGATAGTTTTAATTGGGTTGGCTTAAACAAGACACTGTAATCTTTGACATGTTATAAGATTAGTCATCTAAATTCACCTTAATAAGTGAGTTGTATTGCAAATGTTAGTGTTGGTTTCAAATGACCTAGTTAAGAAAGTCAAATTTTTAGAGTATGTTGCCTATTTATAAGTGATATTTATGATGAATCACCTATAACAAATAATAATTGAGATGTGTTGTCTACACTCGATAGTTAAATACCTCAGAAGTTGCAGTGTCATTTTTTAGCTGCCACACCAATGCAACAAGCTGAAAAACATTTGAAAATTCATGGATTATGGGGAGATCATTATTTGTAATAACCTCACCCATTAAAAAGATTGGGTGTAAAGCACAGGGAACAAGACCCGCAGATATACAACGTGTCTTTAAATACTCTTCCATTGTTGGTATGTACCCAGCTTCTGACCAGTCCCTTTCTATCATTAGAGTGTTGATGAACATTTCCCACTGTACTAGCAAGAAGAAATGCGGTTACTTTTATACACTAAGTTTGCACCCTTTTTTCAAGCTCTCATAGTCTTGATAACCTAGTATAACATGGGAATCATCTCCAGGTTGTGGGACCTATGCTAACTGAGATGAGACCTCCAGGTTCTAGGCTGGTTCCTCTTGGATAATCACCCTAATTTACCTCTAGACATGCAAAGTAAATCTTTTGAGGGAAAGGGATAGAAGGAATGCTTGGAAAGGGAAATGACTTGAAAGTAAACTACCTACTAGGTGATACACTAAAATTAGGGTTTGGATGTCAGTATAGAGGAATGGAATCAATGACAGGCTTAGGTCTAGTAGGTGACAACTTACTAAATAGGCTT
This sequence comes from Chamaecyparis obtusa, assembly GCA_027943335.1. Taxonomy (NCBI): domain Eukaryota; kingdom Viridiplantae; phylum Streptophyta; class Pinopsida; order Cupressales; family Cupressaceae; genus Chamaecyparis; species Chamaecyparis obtusa. The sequence continues at coordinate 159,072 of BSBK01002787.1, forward strand.
GCATAAGTGTTTCATAGGAGGGCCTGGACATAAGACACAACTTATGACCTGTAAGCAAACATTCACTTCTGCAACTCGGTGTAGGATTGAGACAAGACTATTAGGGGGCTGAAGTATACCCACAAAAACATCTAAATCAAATCAAACATAGTAACACACACAATTATAGAAAGCAAGAGGGATTAGGAACCCTAAGATACCACTAAAAAAATCATATACTTTAATCCAATAAGAGATGATCCAAACAAGGAAGCATAGGGACATGACGAATTGTGAAAAAATACCACTGTAATGTTTGAATAATCAATGGGAGATTTACAACTGTATAAGCTAGAGGGTATAAATGATACCACAGATGACTGTTAAGAAAAGTGAAATTCTTCTACAATTGTCCAACTCTGGGCACTAAAGCTCCAAAAATATAATATATACATCCTCCTTGCATGTAGGCAAGTGTCAAAAAATCTAACTAGGACTAAATAATTTTGCATTAGAATAATGATAAACCCTAGTTCAGTCAAGTCTGATCTTAAATATCTCTCTGCAAAATCACAGCCGACCAAATATTTCTTTGAGTGCCCCCCACCGCCTTGTACTTACAATTAGTCTATAGACAAGCAACTCAGACTTACCAACCCACCTGCAACTCCACTAAGCCATGAAGGCTCCAAATCTAATCATATTTCCCTGGGAGATGTACTATTAAAAAGGTGGCACCAACTCTTTCTAGCACCTCTTGTCATGAAAATGTGGTGAAGGACCTTGCAACACCAGCCAACCGTCACTTCTATCATCCTCACAATCACAACCATCCTAAGACTTTATTTCCTGAGCTACTCGACATCGTGCATGGCTGAAAGAATGCAAAACCCTTGCAGAGATATTTGAATTTTGAAATATAACGGCTAGTGGAAAATTTTAAAATGTAACCATTGATGAGAAACCCTTCTCGGTAGATGAACAACTGTGATGCACCTAAAAACCATTTGAAAACCTATCTCTGACAAGTCAAATGCCACTATGGAAGTCAACAACCAATGAAACACAAGCAAATCAGCACATCTGACAGACTTGGACCCACAACCTACAGAAAGAGCATCAGATGGTTGTCACAAGATCACAAGGGCTTGGAAGATCCCTTGCGATCAAGTGACAACCGTAGATCTTCAGTCTACTGACATCCCTGTAGATACTCTGACACGGTCCCACTGAGAACAAGATTCCAATCTAACGACGGGCACATGATCTCATACCCTTCGAATATTCCTTTAGAACATGTGTCGGCCATAGATCCTCATTAGACTAGGACCCCATGACACATCAGATCCTTTGACAAATCCTCATCAACATATGGCAACCAATCACAAACTGGCACATCAGCACACCTGGCAACACGGCCCCATAGATTTTCCTTTTACTTTGACCAATGAGAAGAAGGCATGTCATCCTAACCTGGCATCAGACCCACCTAACAAAGATAAACATTTGAAAAATCTGGCAACCGGTGTAAGATCACATGTGTCAGAAAAAGGCTATGTGAAGATATGCCAGTAGTCGATCTTCATCCCTCTGACACCACCCTTGCAGAGACCCTGACATGGCCCCACTAACAAATTCCAGTCATCACTATGTGGACCAATAGAAGATGAGCACATCAGCAAATGAGGCCCCACCGAAGGAAGCTCTAACAACAAATCAAGATCAAAGGCCATCGCATAATCTCATGGCTCTAACACAACCCATGAGATCATGTGCCAATCATTGGATTAAAAGCTACACAGTCCTCTAGGCCCGATCTGATGAACTTCCAAATCATCACCAACCGACCAATGACAAGCTTCGACATAGGATGATGTGGTAGTGGACCCACTAAAGCCTTGAAGCATTGAGCAAAAGGGAAGATCGACAGCCATTGCAAGGTCACATGTGTCAGAAGAACCCCTTGCGAACTCAAGACAATCGTCAAATCTTCCTAACTGGGACCCCACCAAAGTGACCGCCAAAAGACTTAGTGAATATGTGACTACAGAAAGGTTAGCTATTTCGCTAGGTCATGGGATGTTAAGACCTAACCGCCAAACATTTGGTGACTAAAAGAACCAATGTAGTTGTTGAATCACCGAATAGAAGGGTAACCAACGGAGAACTTAGAGAACCTACAACCGACCAATGAGAATAAAGTGCACATGAGTTTTTTTGGACTTAAGTGGCCAAAATAAAGTAACAAGGAAATAGAAACTGGCCTAGGGTTTCATGGTTTTGGCCTATAATGGCTAGTTTTATGAAATTTTAAAGGACTTTTCACCTAGCCAGGGACCTAGAAATAGTTGCAGAGACCAGAGGGAAGTAGACAAAACCATGAAATTTTGTAGAGCACTTGGAAGGATAAAAAGGAAGACCTTGAGATGGGAATTTTCCAAATTTGCATGCTTCATGAAAATTAGGGTAACATTTTTGGTGATTTTTGCTGGATGTCAGCCTGCTAGACATGGAAAACCAGTGGCCTTGATATATATTCATTGGGCATGGGGGTACCTCAGGAACACAAAAACTTTGACAAAGATAAAACTAGGACCAGAGAGACAAACTTGCACACAAGAACTTCTTGAGAAGCAGGAAACTAACCTAGAAAATAGGGAAAGAAAGCAGAAAAGCACATATTTACAAGAATTTACAAAGAGGGATTAACCTCAAAGCAGGGCTTCAAGTGGAAACCATTTACTGAGATTGGCAAGGCAACTCCTTCAAAATTTGATAGCTGGAAAGCATTAGATCCCTTGCACTCTATTTTAATAAATGGTCCACCCCAAAATGAATCAAATTTGGTATGTCTGCCAGGCTTGGATCTGAATTCATCCCACTTGAGGACTACATCCCCAACCTTGAAATTTCTGATCCTGGCTCTTTTGTCAAAAATTTTCTTCATTTGGATCTGATGGAATTCCATATCCTGCATTGATTTGTCTCTGATTTGTTCCAATTCCATGAGCTGAGCATGTCTGATCTACAAGGGATCCTCCTCTTCAAATAGGTCATACTGAGTGGCCAAGTCTAGAGCTGGCAATTCAACTGAGATGGACAACTTAGCCTCCTTGCCATACACTAACACATAAGGAGAATTCTCAATAATATTCTTTGGAGTGATTCTATCTAACCATAATGCAAACCTCAGCTTAGTATGCCAATCTCTTTGATTTTCTTGAAGAGTCTTCTTGATTATCCTAATCAAGTTCTTATTTGTTGATTCTGCTAAGCCATTGCCTTGAGGGTAGTAATTTGAACTGGTATTCAGATAGATGCCATTCTTGACTGCCCACTCTAAGACTTTGAGGCTTGTGAATGCCAATGCATTATCTAAAATTATGGAATCTAGAATGCCAAACCTATGAACTATATCATCATAAAAACTCAATACAACATTCTCATTGGCCTCTTTTAAAGCAATTGCTTCTGTCCATCTAGTGAAATAATCAGTTGCAGTAATTATCCATTTATGTCCTGCACTAGATGAAGGATTGATCATACCAATGAAGTCTATGCCCCACTTCATGAAGGGTTTCTCTATTCTGATTGGTTGTAGGGGCAAGGCTACAAGCCTCTCTTTTCTTGTAAACATGGCACACTTGATGCATCTTCTGACATAATCATGACTATCTTTAAAGATAGATGGCCAATAGTATCCAGCCCTCATGATTTTAAAAGCAATGGTCCTAGGAGAGAAATGACCTCCAAAAGGTCCATCATGAAACTCAAATAGGATATCTGCTACCTTTTTTGAATCAATGCATCTTAAAAAGACACCACTGTGATCTTTTCTGAAAAGAACTTCATCTATCAACACAAAAGGAACAGATTGCAATCTATAATACCTCCTTTTTGCTGAATCTAGGTTTGCAGGACATTGTCCTATCTTCAAATAATTGATCATATTAGGCAACCAACTAGTTGCCTTGGCTTGTTCTTCTGTAGAATGCACCACCAGAGATGCATCTATTTTCTCTAATTTTTTTGAATTTTTATCCTCTGCCAAATGCTCACAAAGACCTCTTCCTCTAACCAACTTGGTGGTTTGGATATCTATGTCATATTCCATCACCTTGGTGATCCAACCAGCTCTTTTCTCATTTAGGTCCTTGGAAAGCAAAAATTATTTGACACTTGGATGGGTAACTTTCAAGTGTACCTTGCTATGAGTCAACAAATATCTAAACTTTTTAAGGCTCTTCACCACAACAAGTACATGTTTCTCTACAAAAGAGTATCTCTGTTCATACTCTTCTAAACCTTTGCTAAAGAAAGCAATAGGCTGCTCCAATCCATTTGAATTTTCTTGAGTCAACATTGCAGATATAGCATCATGACCTCCATAAGCATAAAGGATAAAATCCTTACTAAAATTTGGGTTTAGGAGAGCAGGGGCTTTTGTTAAGGCCTCTTTGATAGCTTGGAAATTGACTCTCTCTTCTTTGGTCCAACTAAAAGTTGAACTCTTCTTTAACATGGTTGTCAAGGGCTTGAGTAAATCTACAATGTTGGGCAAGAACCTCCTAACAAAATTAATCTTTCCTATGAAAGATTGGAGACTTTTCTTGTGATGTGGTAGGAGTAGCTCTAGGATAGCTACAATTCTCTTGGGATCTACTATGATCCCTTCTTTGGATACCACATATCCCAACAATTTTCCTTCATGGACTACAAACACACACTTCTTGGGATTAAGAGATATCCCAAATTCTCTACACCTTTCAAAGATCTTCCTCAAATGTTTGATGTGATCTGCTACATGTTTTAAATAGATAGTTATGTCATCTAAGTAGACTAGCACAAACTTGTACATTAGGCTCTTAAAGGCCATATCCATTGCCTTTTGAAATGTAGCACCTACATTTGACAAACCAAAGGGCATCTTTTGTTAAGCCATGGCTCCCCACTTGGTTGTAAATGCAGTCTTGTATTGATCCTCTTCATTCACTAAGATTTGGTTGTACCCTAAATAGCCATCCAATAATGAAAATCTCTCAGATCCAGAGACACATTGTAAAATTTTTTCCATAGAGGGTAATGGATGGCGGTCCTTTAGAGAGGCCTTGTTAAGATCCCTGAAGTCAACACATAACCTCAACTCCCCATTCCTCTTCCTGACAAGAACAAGGTTGGAAACTGAACTAGTATGCTTGATGGGGTAGATGATACCACTTTCTATTAATTTGAGTACTTCTTTATGCATAAGTGGCTCAAGCTGGGGATTAACAGGCCTTTGCTTTTTCCTTACTAGTTTGGCATTCGGTTCTAATTCAATAGTGTGTTGAGAAAGGGTAGGATCAAAACCTTTGAGGTCTTCATATTGCCATGCAAAAACATCACTGAATTCTTTGAATAATTGAGTATAAGCTTGCTTTTCCAATTCAGTGTTCACTTTTCCAAATTGTAAGCTCTTACCTGGTTCCAACTCTAGTTCAACACAATTTTCTTATTGAACTACCAGGCCAGCCTTGCTTCTCTTAACTTCATCATCCTTGTTGAAGATAGTCTCTAAGGTAACAAGGCCTCTAGGCATCTTATTGGACTTCAGTTGTATCACTTGATCACCATAGTTTTGTGATAGCCTATCTTGATTGTACTCTGAAAGCATCTTCTTCAAACAAGAATTGTAGAATTTGTTCATCATTGTCAAACACCTACCAATTGACATCATTATCAAGAATAGAAGGTCTAACAATCACTTTGATATGTTTTTTATCTATTTCTTTTGAAATTCTATTTGAAATGTCATACTAAGATCCAACAACAACTAACCTATCTGCATTCTGATTTAGCTTCCTAGGGATAGCAACTATATTGAAAGCACAAAAATCTTCAATTGCATCCCAAACTCTATGTTTTTATGCTTTCATGGTGTCATTCTTGGTTGCACTTATCCCTCTTACTTGGCTGACAACTAACTCACTGTCACCATAAACTTTCAAGGCTTTAAGCCCTCTTTTTCTAGCCCACTCTAGTCTAATGACTAGACTTTCATATTCTGTAGTATTGCTAGTGCGGGAGAAACTGACTCTAAAAGTAGCATAATACCTTTCTCCTTTTGGGGACACTAGCATAGCACCACCACTAGAACCATGTCTACTTCTAGCTCCATCAGAAAATAGTTCCCAAACCTGATTGTTCTAATCCTCTAAATCAGTGTCCTCTTTAAAAAGGCTTGGTCCTATGGTGCCACTTTCTTGTATCAAATAACTTCCCAAACAAAAATCCCAAACAAGATTTTCTTGGGCTTTTGAAGCTCTTTCATCTAGTAGAATATTAGGGATAATCCCTATCTTTGTGCTTGCTTCACTAGTAGTTTGGAAGTCATTGTCATCAAATATAGGGTAGTTTACATTGATGGCATTGGACACATATGGTTCTATGTGGTGTGCTGCCAATGGTTCTGATTTAATGGTGACCTTGGTCCCATACCTTGTATGAAATAGCATGTGAGACCAATCAGAAGATAGGTAACCTCCTATCTTGGCTATAAATTCCCTTGAAAGACATATAGCAAATAATGCAGGGAGATCTATGATACATATATCAAAGAGGATGGAGAAATTAGGACTAGCTTGTAGGATTAAATTGGTATCCTTAGCCACACCTATAGTATTGACTAAGGATCCATCAAGTTGTGTGACCTTCTTTTGGAAGGGTTCATATTTTAGTCCTAATTGGTTAGCTACCTTCTTGGGCATTACAGTGCTAGTAGCTCCACTATCTACCATACAATCATGTACTAAAGATTTTTCAATAATTAGAGATACATAAAAGGGAGGTGGCTTTGAATTCCTACCTTGTGTGGCATTACCTTTGGAGTTGTTACTTGGAGCCTCCTTTTCTTGATCAGTGTTAACCAACACTAGCTTTGCAGCTTCTTTTGTAGGTTGAGGAGTTGTTACTTCTATCATGGCCTTCTTCAAAATTTTGGGTTGTCCCAAAAGAGCCAAAGAGTCCCACATGGACATGGTGACATTCACCTTCTTCATGTTGTCTACAATATTGAAAGGTGTCATAGTGTGTACTCTTTGTTGTGTCTTTGGTATGACAGGCTCCACCTCATTAGAATGTTGGCCTTCCTTTCTTATGATGACAGGAACCTCCTTAGGTGTGATGGGAGTAGCTTGCTGCAGTGGCTCTACATATGTAGTGGCTTTGGCATTAGAATCTACTCTCTCCATGTCTTGAGCCCTTCTTTTTCCTCTTGTATAAGAAACAAAAGGAACTTCATCATTGACCCCATTGAAGTCTGATTGCTCCCAATTGTAAAGGGTAGTCTCACTCTCTTGTGATTCTTGTTGAGGCACTGACCCACTGGATGAAACCTCTGATTGAGCTTGGGAGGCATTTTGAACCATTGGAGCTTGGTTCATCCATCCATTTGAACATGTAGCCGGATTATAAGGTTGATTACAAGAAAAACACCATTCATTATCCATAGCCACATTATTTTGACTAGGAACCATATCCCTCATCGGATTTGTAGAATTCAGAGGTGCAGGGTTATATGGTTGGAATGGTCTTTGGTTAAAACTTTGTCTTTGTCCTTGATACCCTCCTTGGTATGGTGGCCTATTTTGCTGATAAGGTTGTCCTTGATTCTGATATGATTGATTAGGACCTTGGCCTTGTGACTGAAATGGTGGTCTAATTCCTTAACCTTGTTTCTTCAAATTTGTGACCTCTTTAGTCAAGGTCTGCGGAAAGTTTGTCATCTCTTGTTGGCTACTTTTTTGGCTATTCTTTATCTCTTGCAACTCTTGAGAGAAACTACCTATGAGCTCTTGACCACTGATACTAGCTTGAGGTGCTAATATGGTGGGGATAGGGGTAAATGGGGGTACTTGTGCAGGTGCAATGGGATGAAGGCTAGGGAAGATGGGCATTGGAGGCCTTCTAGCAATCATGCCTACTTGGATCAAACAATTTTTAGCCCTGACAGCTATGTCAAAGGCTTGGGGTAAGGAAGTACCACCCATAGACTGGATCATGACAGAAATTTGACCATTTAGACTTTGTAATTAATATAGAAAAGCATGGTTAGCTGATGGTCTTACTGAGACTGGAATTCTATTCCATGTTTTGAGGAACCTACTATTGTAATCTGTCATTTGCTCTTGAGGGTCTCTCTTAATAGTTGTTAACTGCTCAACTAGAGATAAGTTATCTGATTTATCCGCAAAATGCTTACTTAATGCATCTCCTAACTCATCCCATGAAGTAATAGAACCAACAGTTAAAGTTCTAAACCATTCAAGAGCCTTACCTTTTAGAGAGGCTACTAATAATTTTGTGGCCACATCCTCTTGAGTAATATTATGTATGCTACATATGGTGGTCACATCTCTTATGTGTTCAAAAGAAGTTGTCTGCCCTTCACCAGTGAAATCAGGTATACTCTTAAGTGCCACCAAGGGCACATCATGATGTTGAGTAAAGGCTAATGGGCTTCCTTGGTTGAATGGTGCAAAGGAAAATTGTCTAGCCATTGTAGGAGTTGGAATCTGAAGATTAACAACTATGTGAGCTATATTTGTTGCTAGATTTGAATCTTCTTCTAGATCTCTGGTTAGAGATATGCCTCTTCTTCTAGAATGAAAGGGAAAAGGTCTCCTTTTTGAGGTATTAGGAGGTGTTGATTGAACTCTCCTTGCAAGGGATGTTCTTTGAGTTGACCTACCTTTATGACTTCTTTTTGAGGGCAACTCCGAAAATTGAGTAGACTTTGAGCTTCTAGTCTCAATCTTTCTCATAAACCTTAAACAAGTTTGGCCTGGATCTTTTAAATTAGTGGAGTCACTAGATATACTTGATAGAACAACCTCTAAAAGCATGTATTATGCAATCTATATATCAGAGATAACATAATCTTCAAACAATAGTTTCTTTTGTATAGTCCCACCAGGCGTGCCAGAATTGTTATACACTAAGTTTGCACCCTTGTTTCAAGCTCTCATAGTCTTGATAACCTAGTATAACATGGGAATCATCTCTAGGTTGTGGGACCTATGCTAACTAAGATGAGACCTCTAGGTTCTAGGCTGGTTCCTCTTGGATAATCACCCTAATTTTCTTCTAGACATGTAAAGTAAATCTTTTGAGTGAAAGGGATAGAAGGAATGCTTGGAAAGGGAAATGACTTGAAAGAAAACTACCTACTAGGTGATACACTAAAATTAGGGTTTGGATCTTAGTATAGAGGAATGGAATCAATGAAAGGCTTAGGTCTAGTAGGTCACAACTTATTGAATAGGCTTGCATGAGTGTTTCATAGGAGGGCCTGAACATAAGACACAACTTATGACCTACAAGAAAACATTCACTTCTGCAACTCAATGTAGGATTGAGACAAGACTGTTAGGGGGCTGAAGTATACCCAAAAAAACATCTAAATTAGATCAAACATAGTAACACACACAATTACAGAAAGCAAGAGGGATCAGGAACCCTAAGATATCACTGAAAACATCATATACTTTAATCCAATAAGAGATGATCCAAACAAGGAAGCATAGGGACCTGAAGAATTGTCACAAAATACCTCTACAATGTTTGAATAATCAATGGGAGATTTACAACTGTATAAGCTAGAGGGTAGAAATGATACCATAGATGACCCTTAAGAAAAGTGAAATTCTTCTACAATTGTTCAACTCTGAGCACTAAAGCTCCAAAAATACAATATATACATCCTCCTTGCATGCAGGCAAGTGTCAAAAAATCTAACTAGGGTTAAAGAATTTTGCATTAGAATAATGATAAACCCTAGTTCATCCAAGTCTGATCATAAATATCTCTCTGCAAAATCATATCCAATTAGATATTTATTTGAGTGCCTCCCCCCCCCTTGTACTTACAATCAGCTTGCAGACAAGCAACCTAGACTTACCAACCCACCTGCAACTCCACTAAGGCATGAAAGCTCCAAATCTAATCATATTTCCCTAGGAGACGTACTATTCAAAAGGTGGCACCAACTCTTTCTAGTACCTCTTGTCATGAAAATGTTGTGAAGGACCTTGTAACACTGGCCGACAGTCACTTCTATCATCCTCACAACCACAACCGTCCCAAGAATTTATTTCCTAAGCTACCTGATGTCGTGCATGGCTGAAAGAATGTAAAACCCTTGCAGAGATATTTGAATTTTGAAATATAATGGCTAGCGGTAAATTTTAAAATGTAATTGTCAATGAGAAACCCTTCTTGGCAGATGAACGGCCCCGATGCACCTAAAAACCATTTGAAAACCTATCTCTGACATGTCAAATGCCACCATGGAAGTCAGCAACCAATGAAACTAAAGAAAATTAGTACATCTGATAGAATTGGACCCATGACTTGCAGAAAGAGCATTGGATGGTTGTCGCAAGATCATAAGGGCTTGGAAGATCCCTTACGATCAAGTGACAATCATAGATCTTCAGTCTACTAACATCCCTATAGATACTCTAACATGGTCCCACTGAGAACAAGATTCCAATCTAATAGGGGGCGCATGATCTCATACCCTTTGAATATTCCTTTAGAACATGCACTGGTGGTAGATCCTCATTAGACTGGGACCCCATGACACATTAGATCCTCTGACAAATCCTCATTAGCATATGACAACCAGTCACAAACTAGCACATCAACACACCTGGCAACACGGCCCCATAGATTTTCCTTTTACTTCGACCAATGAGAAGAAGGCATGTCATCCTGACTTGGCAATGAACCCACCTAACAAAGCTAAACATTTGGCAAATCTAACGGCCAATGTAAGATTGCATGTCTCAGAAAAAGGCTATGCGAAGATATGCCAGCTGTTAATCTTCATCCCTCTGACACCACCCTTGCAGAGACCCTAACACGACCTCACTAAAAAATTCTAGTCATCACTGTGTGGACCAATAGAAGATGAGTACATCAGAAAATGAGGCCCCACCGAATGAAGCTCTGACAACAAATCAAGATCCATAGCCATCGCATAATCTCATGGCTCTGACACAACCCATGAGATCATGCGCCAATCGTTGGATTAAAAGCTACACAGTCCTCTGGGCCCACTTTGATGAACTTCCAAATCATCACCAACTGACCAATGACAAGCTTCCACATAAGACGATGTGGTAGTGGACCCACTAAAGCCTTGAAGTGCTAAGCAAAAGGGAAGATCGATGGCCATTGCAAGATTGCATGTGTCAGAAGAACCCCTTGTGAACTCACAACAACTGTTAGATCTTCCTGACTGGGACCCCACTGAAGTGACCACCAAATGACTTAGCGAATATGCAACTGCAGAAAGGTTAGCTATTTTTCTAGGTCGTGGGATGTTAAGACCTAACCGCCAAACATTTTGTGACTAAAAGAACCAATGTAGTCGCTGAATCGCCAAATAGAAGGGGTAACCACTGGAGAACTTAGAGAACCTATGACCAACCAAGGAGAATAAAGTGCACAAGGGTTTTTTAGGACTTAAGTGGGTGAAATAAGGTAACAAGGAAATAGAAACTGGCTTTGGGTTTTAGGGTTTTGGCCTATAACAACTAGTTTTATGAATTTTTAAAGGACTTTTCACCTAGCCAAGGACCTAGAAATAGTTGCAGAGACCAGAGGGAAGTAGACAAAGCCATGAAATTTTGCAGAGCACTTGGAAGGATAAAAAGGTAGACCTTGAGATGGGAATTGGCCAAATTTGCATGCTTCATGAAAATTAGGGTAACAGTTACATAAAGTTGTACTCCTAGAAAATAAATTATGAAAAGTATGGGCATTTAATGACATACATCTTTTCTTATGTAATGGAGCATGTCGTATCCTTGCTGCTTTGTTGCCTCCTTATTTGTTTCATTCACCACTTCATGCCATGCTTTGAAGATTATTTTCATATATTCTGGAAGCTCATCTACCAAGGAGATATCACAGCTGAATGTAATAAAAAGAATCAGTAAACTTGGTTTCAAGCAAAATATCTTACTAGGAATTAAGAAATTACAAAACTACCTCTTTATCTCATCTCTAAAAGTTATCAACTCTTCCACTATTCCATAAGTGTCCTAAATATCATCCATGACCAATACCAAGGAACTAATTTTGGTGAAGTTAATTCTACACATTGAATACTCTGGCTCAAATGTGCCCACATAAAAATATGTCTCTACAATCCTTTGTCGAGAAAAATCCACTTCTATCATGCACGACTTTTTCCACCAACTAGAACATACAACATATAGCAAACATGGTTACTATTTATTAAAATTATTATGGAGTAACAATTTTTAAAATTCGATATAGTTTTATATCACTGACCTTGAGAGAAGTTTCAATTCTACCTGATGTAAAAACTATTCAATGTTGAAGTATAATTTAGCTAATTCCATGTAATAGGAATTATGAACGTAGGGCATGCTGTCGAAATAAAAGGAAACCTAAGATATGAGACAACAAGACAAAGTTTATAAAAATACAAGAAAAGTTTGTAAACTCACTTGAATAGGGTTTTGCTAAGCTGTGCATGATTATCATCATAAGCATCAATGTAGTTCCTTGCCTCTAAGATGGAGAAACTTAGGTGCCAAGAATACTCCAACACATCTTCAGTCTGAAAACATACATGACACAAAATTTCAATTGGTTAAAAATCTCTTTCTCATTTTTTCCTCTACTTCTAAGATAAAGCATAATAATGTTGCAAAAGTCTTTAGAAATTCAAAAATGTATACAATTTCTTTTAGATGAATTTTTTAAGAAAATAATAATGTTACAGACCTCTTTAGCTAGTTTCTCATTGGATAAGATATTGTCTGCATTTAGTGATTCTCTGAGATACTTAGAAGAAAATAGTCTAGCTTCATCCATAATGTTTTCTCCGGGGAGCGCAAGGTCCGAAGCTCTAAACATATTCAATATACTTATATTTTCTATGTGTCTCTGGCTAGAACTAGTGAAGAAGTACCCTTCTTCATCTTTGAAATTATTTAGCACCTTTGAGATTTTATCCATGTCAGTAGTATAAATCAACCCAGTTTAATAATAATAACAAACTGAACTGCATAAAATCTATGTTTGACATAAGATAATTCACCTGGGCAGACATTGTATCCATGGACCCTAAGGGTTCGGAGTCCCAGTGCAGTAGTATTGAGATCCGAAAAAAGGCTCTCTCTACCACACCCAATACCCTTTTCACTCCAATATCTGCTCCATAATTATCATCATAACAAACTTAAGTTCATTTGGGTCAAAAGAAAAATATGACTATGAACAGATAGTTACCGTTAATCAGATACTTACCCATAAACGTAATCAAGAGCTACTTTGATTTCTTCTTGGAAATGTCTTCCTATTCCAAGATGCTCGATAGCATCAACCAACGAAAGTCATTCAAGAAAATCAATTGGATACAAGCAAGGCACTTTTTCACAATTTACATGTCATCACTAATCCATTTAACAACAAAGAATAACTGACTCACATCATATGAAACACTATATTTAGGAAATGTAACATACCGGACCCACTGAATTTGTACATGAGATTATTCAAAAAGCTAAAACATCTCTCATTGCCGGTATTTATGAGTACACAGGCAGTGGAAGCAGGCGAGCTTAGAAAAGACCCATCTTTGCTCTGGAACATCATTATCTTTTTCCAATCAATTATTTCCTCAAGCCCCTCCAATGCATTCAACATACGTGTTGGAATATCCCCCTCCATTGAGATACTGCAAGTGAAGTCAATCATAAGAAGAAAGAAATCGCAGATAGGATCTCCTATAAAACACAAAAGCATTAACAAGTCTCTTACTCCGTAAGAAGTGTTGCTCGCTTGTTCATCAAAGAAGCATTTTTACACAGGAGACTCAGCCCTAGAGCTTCTGCCTTTTTCATCAATGCAGGAAAGATTATTTCAAAATCTGGAGACAAGCTTTCTTCCTTTTTTAATGATTTCAGATGATGTTGAATGAAACAAACACCTACATATAAAAATAATTACTTTAAGGTCAGAAGGGAAACATGACATACTCTAATTTGCTAAAAACTTCAACATCATAATAATATTATAATGTAACATAAATATAACCTTTTTCTACGTTGGTGTGTCCTGTATTCCAAGTGAGAAGGGCAATAAGAGAAGTAAGAGTACAAAGTAAATGATCACACAATAGAAAAGTTGAAGGAAGGCCCCATGAACCATCCTCCAGCTAGTTGCGGATAAGCCATTTTATGACCTGAGGAAAATGTGGGGAGTGAGATCCATCCTGGGCAGGAACCATTGCTACCCAGGCCGTGTCATAAGCTGATGGACTAATTTCTCCATCATTAAGAGCTTTGAACATCTCTTTTATCTTCACAACTAGATTGTTGACCCACTGCTGGTACGAAGGAGCCTGCAACACAAACACAAATAGAGAAAGAATAGCCTGGCTTGGCAAGGCTTGGATATTTTGATTTGAGGCAAAATTAAAATCTATCTTACCTGATGATATGGTGTGTTGAGAGACTGTAGAACATCATCGCTCCACACATCGCTATGATAATTGGTAGTCTGTCGAGGGACAAAAGATTTAATGTTGTTATCAGCAATCAAAGTCATCGCTTTGACAGAAGGAGTTGCTTGTTGAGTGTAAGAAACCCATCGTTGTGGTCTATAATTCACAGAACATTGTTGGAATGCTTTGTTAAGAAGAATCGCATTCCTCTTAGAGACTGAAGAAATAAAAAGTCCATCCATTAATTAAGGAATAACAAGTTCCTTAACGAAACAAAAGAAATTAAGATGGGTGACTATGACAGATGGGTGCTATAAATAGGCAACATAAAGGGAAACATTTTCATTGGTATAAATGACTTCTCTTTGTAGGTGGTCTCAGTCACGCTCAAGCTGCCCACTTGTTTAATTGGATCAATCATTTGAGCTAATTTTGTCAGGAAATTAAAGTAATATCAAATTATTGGGTCTAATAAATGTGTTTAGGGTCAAAGATTCCTTCCAAAATCCAAATAGTGCCCACCCAATCTATTTATTTATGTATTTATTTAAATTTGAAAGAAAGGCAATGAAAAAGGTGCTTTATGACTAGTCCACAACGTGGGAAACAATCAAGATATTTTAAAATTGTTGGACTTTCGACAGTGATTTATCGCACTAGAAAGACAAAATGATTTCAGATTAGCATGCTCTTTACTTCACCATAGAGTTTCAACTAAGCATAACTCTTGCTTGCTCGAGCTCTCTCCATAAATAATGCAATCAATTAATTTTAAATAATATATATATATATATGCACATGTAAAATTTTATCATTCCTTTTATCAGAAGTACAATAAGATAGAAAATGAATAAAATAAATAAATGAGGTATTTTCCTTGTGTATTTATGGATGAAATTATTATCTTTATAACATTGTATAATTGAGTTTTAGGAATTTTGATAGGTTTTTAAGTAGTAATATGTAGGAATTCAAAAGATGACAAGTTTTCTTATATTAAAGAAACAAAAACTAGGGTCATGTCCCTTTAATATAATGGCCCAAAGGCCATAAGTCGGCAGATTAACATTAGCAATACAATAGTTGCAAATTAAGCAATAGAAATAAACAACTGCTACAACAGTTAACACAAATAAGAACAACCTAAAAATCCAAGATGGGAGAGCACTTGAGTAGGAAAAATTAGATTTTGTGGCTGGGTTTGGTCTGAATTTTGGTTCGAATGTGAAGGGGTCTCCTGTGTCTCCTTTTTCACTGGCCTCAAAGTCAAATGGAGCTCGGACTGGCTTGCAAGTATCAGAATGTCCTCTGGGTATTATTGGGAATCGCCAAGATCATCCTTTTCTTTCGGTTGCTTCCTCAACCTTGGATTTGGGTCCTACGAGAGTTTTGAAGGACTAGTGTTCTCATTCCCTGCCTTGTGCATTGATTAAAGGTCCTTTTTCTGGGTCTAAGGATGCCTCAAGTGTTGCGGTTTCTCCTATGTAGGTGGAGAACTTAGAGGAAAATACTCTTTCTGGGGACCCACTTGGTGGGGCGGGATTCAATGGTATGACCACAAACGGTAAGGAAGGTGGTTTATCTAATTCTGTTAAGTGGTCTAACCTTGTGGGGAAGAAATATTTTGGTTTGTCTTCTTTTCCTAATGTTGAGGTGACTGGGGATTTTTAGAATAGTGTCTTCTCCATCTTTGTTCCTGATTCTCTAGAGGATTTCTCAGTTTCAACCATGGATCTTACACCGGTGGGTAAATTTTTTGACCCCTGACCAAATATTGAAGTTGTGTGGTCTTTTCTACATAAGAAATGGGTTCTTAAAGGTCTATTTGGCATTGCAACTCTTCCCAAAGGCTTTCTCTCCTTCGTTTTCAACAATCAAGTTGATCTGGTCTTTGTTTTGTGTGGGGGCCCTTAGATGTTCGGTAGAAGAGCTTTGGCATCTAGGAAGTGGAGCCCTAATTGGGATTATAGTGACAATTCCTTCATGGCAGCTCCTATTTGGGTTAGATTCCCTAGTTTACCTCTGGAATACTAGAATGATGACATCCTTAAGGGGTTGGATTCTTCCTTCGGTGGTGAACTATTGTCCCTTGATCCCTCGATAGCAGCAATAACCAGGTTGGTTTTTGCTAGGGTTTGTGTGAATATTTATCAGTTTGATCATCTTCAGGCATCCATTTGTATTAATTCTTCATTGGGGAAGTGTTAGCAGGAGGTGGAGTTTGAGTTCCTCCTATTTTCCTTCTTTTTTTGTAAGAAGATGGGTCACTGGGCCAAAAAATGTCCTCATAAGGTTAGGAAGGACCATACAACCATTATTTCTAAAGATGAGATTCTTAAAAAGGAGGTCAACCAAATCTGGAAGGAAAAGCCTGCTCCCAGGGAGGCAATGCTTGTAGGTAGTAGTGAACCTAGTGATGCCTTCTCTTTGGGAAAGGGTCAGGTGGTCTTAGGGCTTCTTGAAGGAAAGGAAGCCCTCGAGGAAGGAGAAATTGATGGGTCAGCTAGGCTGGTGAGTCTAGCTCTCAAGTTAAGGCTTCAATCGCTGGTTATTGTTTATAGTTATGATTTTCCCCAGTGGGATGGTGGTTCTCCCATAATTCCTCAGTCCTCATCACCACTTATTCCTTTGGAGATTTTTTTTCCCTTCCAGAAGAGAAATTGAGACTTAGACCTTATTTTGTTGAAGCTAGTTCTCAGGAAGCTGAACCTTATCTTGCATTAATGGGGGATTATTTTACCACTAAGAATCTCATTAAAATTGATGATGAGGATGGTTTCTCTACTCCAGATACTCTATCTAGTAGTAGGCAGGAAGACTTCTTAGATAGAGTTGGTTTTGATTTTCTCAATGATCTGAATGAGGCTCCTTGGATACAATAGGTTAGAAGAAAAAAAAGGAAAATCATGCATTTGAATGAGGTTTCAACACCAGGTTCAAAGGGTGCAAAAAATTGAAGCATGGTGGCTGATGTGGGATCTCTGCCAAAGTCTAGAGGTAGAAGTTACAACAAATATATTAGATAAATGGAAAGAAAGAAGGATATTGCGGATGGGAGACAACTCACCATCCATGATGCTTATACTCCTATTTATAAATGAAAATTATATCTTGGAACATTAGGGGTCTGAATGGTCCTCACAAGAAGGACATTTTTAGAAACTTGGCCAAAGATCACAAACCCAATATTATTCTCATTCAGGAGTCTAAAATGGTTAAAAAAAAAGTGGAAAAAGTTAGAGTCTTAAAAAATTGTGGGGTTGTTGGTTGTACCTCTGAAGGAGTGTTTAGTGGTCTAGCAGTTTTTTGGAACCTCTACAATGTTAAAGGTGAGATTTCATTTATTAAGTTTGTTCACATTAGAACTAGTTTTGAATGGGTTATTAGTAATATTTATTCTCTTAATTCTAAGGTGGGTAGGAATAAATTCTGGAAGATTATTGAGAATCATAGACTCTCCTTTCTGGGTTCTGCCTAGTTGTTGATGGGTGATTTCAATTCCCCACTTAAGGTCATTGACAAACTTGGGGGAGTGGATTCTCACAGCTAGATCAAAGGGAGGCATGATCTTATGGACTTGATTAATAGACATGGGGATATTTGATGTTGATCTTCAAGGTTTGAATTATACTTTGTTGAATAGAAGGATTGATAAGGATCTTATTCAAGTTGGGTTGGATAGAGCCCTCAGTTTTGGTGATTGGTTTGATAGCTTTGCTATTCTTTATCATCTTTTACTAAAGTGGGCTCAGATCATTTTCCCATCTCCTTTGTGGCGGATCCTTTGACCACAACTAGAAGGGTTCCCTTTCATTTTGAGAAGATCTAGTTGGACCATTTGCATATTGAGATAAGGATTAAAGAGTGGTGGGATGTCCAAATCCAGGGTTCCTCTATGTTCAAACTAGCCAAAAAAATTAATCACGTTAAGGTGACCATCAAATCTTGGAGAAAACATGTTTTTGGGGACATCTTCAAGTCTAAGAACTCTCTTAAGGTTGACCTGGATTCAATTTAGGATTCTATTCAGTAGTTTGGTCCCTCCCGAGTTTTAAGGATAAAGAAGATAATCTTTTGGCTAAACTTCATAATATCATCTCTAAGGAGGAAGTATACTGGATACAAAGATCTAGATCTTTGTGGTTGAAAGTTTGAAATAAGAATACTCATTTCTTCCATATGTCTGCTCCTAAGCATAGGGCCTCCAACAGAATCACCAACATTCATCTATCTTCTAGTGTTGTGAACAATGATAAGGATATTTCTAATGCCATGGTTGACTTTTTCTCTTCTCTTCTCACTAAATACTATTCTTTATGTCTTGACAATCAAGATCTCCTTGAATCTATTCCCTCCTTCTTGGATGAGAGAGATGATAATTCTTTCATTGCCATCCCTTCGTTGGAAGAGATTAAAAGAGCTATTTTTTCTTTTGAAGGTGATAAATCTCTAGGTCTGAATGGTTTTCCTCTTTCTTTTTCTTCTTTCAAATGTTTTGGGGTGTTGTTGGCTTGGATATTGGTAACGTGGTCAAGGTCTTCTTTGGTTCTAGATCCCTTCTAAAGGAATTGAATGCTACATTCAATGTTCTCATTCCTAAAAATCTTGTGTGGATACTGTGGATCATTTTAGACCAATCAATCTCTACAATATGATCTATAAGATCTACACAAAGGTGCTAATGCTGAGATTACTCTCCCTTCTATCTAATATCATATTTCCTCAACAAAGAGGTTTTGTCCTGGGTTGATAGATTTTAGATTCTATCATCAATGTTCATAAAGTGATTCATTCTTCTCTTGCTTCTCATAATCCTAGTTTTCTTTTGAAATTAGATCTTTCTAAGGCCTATGAAAGGGTGGATTGGTCTCTGTTATTTAAATTTCTCAAGGATTTTGGTTTTTGTGATAAATTCATCCAACTGGTCAACCAACTCATTAGTAATTTTATTGTGGCTATGATTGTTAATGGGTCTTTTTACAGATTTTTCAAGCCTTCTAGAGGGATTCGCCATGGTGATTTGTTATCTCTTATCATCTTTGCTATTATGGCTGAGTGTCTTGGTTGTTTCTTGTTAGCACTCTAAAAAAATTTCACAGCTTTACCAGTTTTCCTCTGGTCTCTGCAATGATTTTCATGTCTCTGGCTCAAGCCCTAGTTCAAAAATTTAAAAAAGTAGCCGTTGCATAAAAAACCTTTTATTTTACCCTAGCCCTGTTCTATTTTTATGTTACCTTTTCGGGCCACTTAAAATCTCATAAACCCATGTGCTCAATATTTCCCTAAGTCTAGCACCCGACAAGCTTTAATATTTCCTAGGTCCTAATGATTTAATTCTTCCTAACTCCCTACGCTAAATTTTTCTCTAGTTTCTGCTTAATGTTTTCCTGGGCCCAGCTCTATAACACCTTCTTAATCCTATGGTTGTCGTAAGTTCACAAGGGTTTTGTCAGGGGCTTGCAATCTTACGACAATCGTTGATTCTCTTTCATGACGTAACACTTCAGACAGGTGGGTCCACTGGTATGTGTACACAAATGGTGGCCTTTGACTGGTCCACATAATAGTGAGCTAGACATGTTGTCAGCCAGGCCCGGTATCTCAATCAGAAGATTCAGGATCGACAGCTGGTGTATAAGCATATGGAATCTTTCAGGCTTATGAGATCATGCACTAGCCGTCTGATCTTCCACGAAGTATAATTTTCTCGGTGGGTCCTAATTGCCATGTAAGCATAGTTGGCGGTCTCTTATTGGTCCATAAGGTAATGACTTGGTGCTTGTCAATGGGACCTGAGTTTCTAGCTTGTCAGAGGGTTCTGACATCCACAGAAGATCCACAGTCGGCGTAAGTTCTTAAGGAATGTGTGAGACACATGAGATCTTCAAAGAACCATTGATTCTAATTTTCCTTAGGTGACTGACGTAGGTGGGTCCTCTAACATTTGGAGTTGACGTGAATGATTTTCATTGGAGGAAAGGATGACAATGTAGTGGGACCATTTGCCAGGTGGTGCAGAGTTGTTTAATTTCTATTGGTCGACGCGATGAATTAGCAAGGTGGGGTCATTGTCAAAAAGGTCAGTAATGATGACAAGATCCATGGTCGGCATAAGTTCTCATGGGTGGTTTTAGAGCCATGAGATCTTGTGCTCGCCATCTGATTTGAAGGCTTATAAAGAGTGGGTCCTATGTCAATGGTGAGCGAGTAGCGATAGTGAATGACGTAGTGATAGGTGGCATAAAGCGGGCCCAGGTGGGGGTCTAAAGGCTTAGCAGTTCTGACAAGGTGTTTAGCGGCCCGACAAAATTTCAAAGGTTTTGTCCATTCACGAAGAAAATTGGCGGTGTTCTAAAAAGTATGGCATTTCAACGAAGGAAGGTTGTGTAATCGCTAAATTTTTTAGCGGTAACATAAAGTGTTTTGTGAACTGGTGGAATCCTTTAGTCACCAGTTCCCCAAATGTGACTAGGGTCCTATTAAGTGATAAATCATAAAGCCCACGAAAGAGAAAGATCTGACGATCGCGATATAAAGTTGACCTAATTTCAAATGTTGACCGCCAATTTTCTGTTGGTGCTTGGAAATGACCATTGTATTTCAAATTTAAATTTTCTGAGGGTTTCCAATGATAGAAAGGACCAAAATTGAATGCTTTCACGATAGGATCTAGTAGAATTGGTTTTGTCGACAGTTGCAATGTGGTCTAGGGTGTTCCATGATCATTTACAAGGTGTCTGTATCATGATTTTGTGCTCGAGGCGTGTTGCCAGTGGCTGAACAGGTTGACAAATTTAGCATTTTCATGGTTCTCAGTACCTTCTTAGTGAAATTGTCATGATTGAGGATCACTCTGGGATTTGTCTTCTCTTGGTTGCCTAGGTTTCTTCCCCTGCATTAAATTTTTGACTGATTTGGTTGTTTTAGTTGGTAAAACCCTAACTCTAGTCATCTGAAGCTTGTTGCATCCTATTTTGGAGATTCCAAGATTACTAGTGGTGGTATATATTGAAAAAAGGTAGTATTTTGTAAGGGTTGTTGTTGATGGTATTATATGGAGCAAGGAGAGCCTGGATTTTGGGTCTGTTTCTTTAGCATTTTGTTGTTTGATAATGTATTGATTCTACAAATTTTAATGAGAATACAGTTGGATTCCAATTTCATATTTGTGTATGTCCTCTTGTTTTGTTCTTGAGCTCATATATGTTAATTTCACAAAGTGGGTTAGCATATGGTAAACAAAGATTATTTTGAAATTATCTTTAAGTTCCTAACAAAGTTAAGATTAAAGTCTTTGAGGTAGTTTTAGTGAGTTCATGGCTAGATAAGGATTTGATGTCCTGATATGTGAGTGAGAGGGATAATAGGCAAAGCACTTATCTTGAATTCAAGTGTGCTTGAGTTAGGTTTTTCAGTTGATGTATGTTATTTGGTGACTCTATGCCCTGGGTTAAGGCACTGATCTATTCTCTAGAAGTAGTCCATCATCATCAATCACACACACATTTAAATGATAATATCTTTCAGTCAGTTAGTAAAGGACATAGCTGTATATTGTTTTGAGACTCCTTTGAAGAAGTGAGTCAAGGGTACACCTGCCTGAGCATTAAGGCTCAAAGTGTAGGAGGATTTCATTATTGATCCTTGTTAATTGGCCCTCTACCTTGTAGACTTTGGAGTGGTGATAGATTCAAAGTTATATTAAAGTTATCCATCAAAGTATAAATCTACAAGTTGAAGATCAAAGGGAACTCCCAACAAAATGGTGACTCTATTGGGGAAAATAACAATGAAGAATTATATTTGTTAGAATCTCTAGTTGCAGTTATCTTGCAAAGTCAAAATCTTATTGACCAGATTGATTTACCCATCCAAATCACCAACAAAATGGTGACTCTACTGGGGAGAGTCTAGAGATAAAAGTTTTCAAAGTGCACTCTTATTTTCCTATTGTATTCAGTTAAGGATTTCTCACTTTGGTGGGTGGCGACTCAAAAGGGTTAGAACCAGTGCTATAGACTACAAATCATGGACAAAAGAAGGAATACTAGGTCCTTTGTCAAAAAAAATCCAGAGGTCACTTTGGAACAATTACCTAGACAGGAGAAGAAGAGTTGGATCAGGAGGAATGGTGAGTCTACTAGTGCTCCCATAAAAGAACAAAGAAATACTAGAGGTAGAACACCACATGTTTACTCAAGTGAGGAAGGTTCACAAGACAGAGTTTCTAGATCAGATGGTGGTCACTCTGAGGATAAATTTTATGATACCCCAGAGGTTGTATTTCAAGACAAGGGTTCATTGCCTGCTGGTCAGGATGAACAAGCCAGAGAGATGGGTTTTGAGATTGATTTAGATCTTGATGAGGATAATTTCAGAAGGGAGCCCATGAGACTGAGGCAAGTCCATTTCCCATATCAAAATCTCACTGATATGGATGTGTCATCAGGTTCTGATGACATTATGATAGAACCAAATGATTTAAATGCACTAAGGTTGCAGTTGGCAAAGCATGATGCCATACATAAGAGGTTACAAAAGGAGAGAGAAGTTGAAAAGGTGAATGCTCTAATAGAAAGATAGTCTCTCCTTAGAAAGATTAATGAAATGAAGGAGAGAAACAAGATGCTTGCTTCTACTCCTAGGGTGTTGCAGCATGATGTTTTTGGTGATCTTGAAGCTCTAAGAAGTGAGTAGGAATGCTTGTTGCAAGACCATGAGTTTGATGAAGAAGGTCCTATGATCAGAAAAGTGCAAAGTTATGCTCCTTTGCCTAAGGGTAAGAATGGACATGAGCTCACTAGGCCTACTATAGTTATTAATGAAAAAGGAAAGTAGAAGATGGTGGGTGTCCAAATAAGAAAACTAGTGACAATACCAGGGATCCCACCACCTGAATCAAATAGGGAGATAGAGATAGAAAGAAAAAGAAAAGAGGATGAAGCTCTGGCTCAAGAGTTGGAAAGAGCTAAAGTTGATGTTGCTATTGCAGAGAAGAGAAGAAAGATCCAGTTCTTGAAGGCTTCATTAGGTAATGTTCATGGCCCTTCTACTACTAAACTAGGTATGCCATCTATGAACACTACTATTCCACTTAGCAATGCTACTACTAGTAATATAATTCCTAATGTGTCTACCAAATCATTTGTTGATCCTAATAGATAGTCAAATGTGCAAGTGGGTGGGAATGTAGATAAAAATAATAATAATAGTGGGAACACTAGTTTAAGATTCCAAAGAAGACCTATGCAATTAGAAGGCTATAGGCAAATTAGTTTTGATGGGATACCAAGCTACCCAAATGATTTTCCAAATGATATAATGGATAAGGTACCTAAGTTTGCAGGTAACAATGCTATTAGTTGTGAGGAACATCTTAGGCTATTTGTTGATATGCTTAATGATTATGAGGTTGAGCATGAGGATGTAGTCATGAAATTATTTGTTCAATCTTTGGTGGAGGATGCTAGAGATTAGTTTAAGAGACTTCCTGATAAATGTATTGATACTTGGGATTCCTTTGAGAGATGTTTTAAAGAGTAGTATGGTGATAGGCCTAATGCTAGTTTCATGTTGAATGAGTTCAATACCATAAAAAAAAATTAGAATGAGTCTGTAGCTGATTTCAACATGAGATTTCAGAAGGGTATGCATAAGTTATTCCAAGTTATGGAGTTAGATGATAATGTTTGTCTAACTACATACTTCAATGCATTTGATGGAAAGATGGGATACTTGTTAATGGACAAAGAACCAAGAACTCTTAGATATTCTTTTAGGATTGCTATCAATATTGAGAACAATATGAAAATATCAAGGAAATTGGGTGGGAAAAGACATGACCCTAAGTTGTTTGGGGACAAGAAATACAAAAAAGAAAATGATAGGAATGTTGGAACTAGGAGGTAAGAAGAAGATAAATTGGATAAGGTGATCAATGCATTGAAGGATTTGAAGGCACCTACAAATAGGAACATTAGTGCTCCTACCAATGAGAGGCCTCATTTCAACAACAATTTCAATAAGCAGAATAGATTGCAGAACTACCCCTACAACACCCAATGGAAGGATGGAAAGCTTGTGGTCCCTATTGCAAGAGGAAACAATGACAGAGGAGTCCCTGACCCTCTATAAAAAGCTTCAATAAATGTCATGGAGGAAATACCTTGGTGTGTTGCATGCCAATCCCCTCATTCTGTAGAGCATTGTGTGGTTGCACATTCTATGGCTGCAAATCAAGATTGTGGCAATGAGGAGATAGATCAAGAAGAAGATCAAGATGATGTTGGATGCAACATGGCTACTTCATATCTAGGATATGAAGATGATTTTGATTTTGATGAAGAAGCATATGTAAATGTGAAGAGACACACTCAGGCCCTTTTTCATCAAGAGGTTTTTTCTGATAATGATGAAATTGATGAGAAGACATGTAACATGAACTCTTCTTCTGAGCTAGTAAATTTAAGAAGACCTTATAGAGAAGAGATGGATAGGATTACTGCAGAAATGATTGCCCAAGTGCAAACTAGGGGCATGGTGGCAAGGGATACAAATGGAAAAGCTACAAGAATGTTTATAAAGGGTACCAACTCTGGAGAGCCTAATGAGAACAAATCAAAAGGTTATCACATGGTGAAATTCAAGAATGTAAAAGGTAAGAATTGTGAGCCTAAGGGAGTTGGAGTTGAAATATTTTCTAGTAAGATTGAGAAGCCATTTGACACAATGGCTAAAGATGAAAAAATGAGGGTGGCCAATACACCTAATGTATCAGATAAGAAAAAGGATACTAAAGTAGTGCAAATTGAGATTCCTCATTCTGCTCCTATTGATATGTTATCTGTATTGTCCCAAATTACAGTTAAGGTTCCATTGTCAGAATTTTTGAGGATCCCTGAACACAATGACAGAGCTATTGCATGGGTAGATAATGTTCATAATAATGATGTTGCATGCAATGGATCTCAGGATAAAGCTTTGAAAGGTGTTCTTGCTCAGGGAATTGTATCTCAAATTCCTCCTATATATTTGGATAGTTCTGTCAATGCTAGCCTTGAGAACATAGATCCATTCTTTTTGAGTGTCCTTGTGAATGAAATGAAATTAAGAAATTGTATGATTGATAGTGGTGCCTCTAATACTATTATGCCTTTTAAGATTATGGAAAAGTTGGGCCTTAAAGTTGATACAGTTCAAGGTAGATGTTGTGCAATGGATTAGAGGGAGGTACCAGTTATTGGGACTATCAATGCAATGCCATATAGGCTGGCAGCATATCCAAAGAAAGATTTAACAATGAGTATTTTGGTGGTGGACATCCCTCCTCATTATGGGATGCTACTACCTAGAAGATGGAGTGCTGCCATGGGTGGAAGTCTACAGTGTGATCTGTCCTATGCCACTTTCAAGATTGATGATTAGTTTGTCAAGATTGAGCGAGAACCAAGAGTATGCCACATGATTGAGAGAAGTATTGATAATGAAACTACATGTTTTGTGGATATTGATATTAATGCTTTTAGGGTAGAGATCCATGTACTTGAGAAGGAACCTATTTTGTCACCTATCTCTATTGAGGTAAGTGTTAATTCTGTGAAGGGTGATTTGTGGGTAATGTACTTTGATGGTGCAAATTGCAAAGATGGAGTAGGAGTAGGTATTTTACTTTTTTCTCCTAATGGAAACACCTACAAATTTTCTTTCACATTGAATTTCTTTTGTACCAACAATATAGTAGAATATGAGGCATTGTTGTTAGGACTGAGGTTGGCACAAAAACATGGAATTAAATGCATAAAGATTATTGGAGACTTTGAATTAGTGGTATCTCAAGTCAGGTCAGTATATGCTTCCAAGAACAAGAGGTTGAAGCAATATAGGAATGCTGTGTGGGACTTGATTGAATGTTTTGATGCTTTCAATATTGAATGGAAGGATAGGAGTAATAATAAGATGGCTGAGTTGTTAGCCAATATTGCAATCAATCCCACTGATATTACTTTTGCTGGTCTCTCTAAAGTTGAAGTTCAGACTAGGCCTAGTATACTAGACAATATTGAAAATTAGCAAGTTTGATGATGATAATGATAGCTTGAAGTTTATGAGTTGTGAAGATCGGTATCATGGTTAGGAATTAGATTGTTCAGTCTTGGCTGAGACTGCAGAAGGAAAGGAGATTGTCTTTGGCAATGAGGTTATTCAACTTAGAACTAACAAGGTGCCCAAGGGGCTTTTTGTTTTGGAGATTGTCTTTGATAACCAGGATAGAGTTCAAAAGAATAACAAAAGAGAAGATCATGCTGATCTAGAGGAGATAAATCTTGGAACACATGAGGCACCTAAGAAGGTATACATTGGTAGGGACATGTCTCACAATGTGAGAAAATCTCTGATTGAATTGTTAAGAAAATTCAGGCATGTTTTTGCATGGTCATATGATGACTTGAAGGTTTATAGAGAAGACTTGTTTCAACATATCATTCCTTTGAAAGAAGATGCTAAACCTTTCAGGCAGAAATAAAGGCCTCTCAATCATATTTTGGCACCCAAGATGCAAGAAGAATTGATGAAATTAAGAGATGTTGGCATTATCAAGCCCATTAGGCATTCTTCTTGGGTGTCAAATCTTGTCCCTGTCAGAAAGAAAAATGGTGACATTAGACTTTGTGTAGACTTCAGAAATTTGAACATCAACTCATTAAAGGATAACTATGGTCTGCCCAATATGGAAGCTATGTTGCAGAGAGTGACTGGATCTAAATTGATGTCTATGATGGATGGTTTCTCTGGCTACAATCAAGTAATTGTAAAAGAATTAGAGCAATTCAAGACAACTTTCACAACACCTTGGGGGACATAGGTCTATGTGAGAATGCCTTTTGGTCTCACAAATGCTGGCGCAACTTTTTAGAGAGCAATGGATGTTGCTTTTACAGATTTTATCAATGATTTCCTTGTAGTTTATCAAGATTATTTAACTACCTATTCCAAGAAGGAAGAAGACCATTGTACTCATTTAGAGAAAATATTTGTAAGGGCCTTGGAATCTGGCATTTCATTAAACCCAAGGAAATGTGCATTTGGTGTCACTAAAGGGAAGTTGCTTGGCCACTTAGTGGGGAAGCAAGGAGTTAGGATTGATCCTGAGAGGGTGGTAGCCATTGATAAGATTCAGAGGCCAAAGAATATTAAGGGAATTCAGTCCTTCTTCAGTCAGGTAAATTTCTTGAGAAGATTTGTAACAAACTTTTCTGAGGTCACTAGACCTATATCCAAGATGTTAAAGAAGGGATCTGCAATCAATTGGGAGGGTGAGCCTGATGAGGCTTTCAAAAATATCAAGCAGGCTATCAAAGATGCACCTGTGCTTAAGGCACCTAATTATAATGTCTCAATGCACATCTTTTCCTTTGCATCTTTTCACACTATTGCTATAGTTTTGTTGCAGAAAAATAAGGATGGTTTTGAGCAACCTATTGCATTCTTCAGTAAATCTTTACAAGCTATTGAATTGAAGTATGACATAAATGAAAAGAAAGCCTATGGATTGGTCAAGGCTATGAAGGATCTTAGATGTTACCTAATGGGAGTAGTTGTGATTGCTTTTGTGCCAAGTGCAGCAGTCAAAGATATCTTTTCACAGCAAGAGGTGTCTGGGAGAAGATGTAGATGGATAAATAGGATCCAAGAATTCAACATTGATATCCAAATTACTAAATTGGTTAGAGGACAAGGATTGTCAAAACTGATGGCCCAATCCAATCTTGATGCTATCAGGTAAATCATTCTGAAATTGATTATACATGTGATATGGATGATTGTATCTGGTATCAAGATATCATCTATTACTTAAGGAACATGAAATGTCCAGCAAGAATGAATGATAATCAGAGGAGGACATTAAAATTACAGGCCATCAAGTATGTAGTTGTGAAATGTAAATTGTATAGACAGAATTTGGATTGCATACTATTGAAATGTGTAGATGACAGTCAGGCTAACAAGTTGTTAAAGGAAATGCATAAGGGGGTTTGTGGTGGACATTACATGGGTAAGACTACTGCTCAAAAGATCTTGAGAGTAGGATTCTGGTGGCCCACAATCTTCAAGGATGTAGAGCAGTTGATAAGGAGGCGTGATGCTTGTCAATGGTCCTCTAGTAAGCTTAAATTTTCAAGTAACATGCCATTAAGGCCAATAGAAGTACAAGCTCCTTTCCAACAATGGGGAATTGATTTCATAGGGGAAATAAAAAACAAGTCAAGTGGAGGACACTCATGGATCTTAGTTGCCACTGATTACTTTACAAAGTGGGTAGAAGCCATACCTATAAGAAATTCAACTAGTAAGGTGGTGACTGATTTCTTATTGAACAATATTGTCACAAGGTTTGGTTGCCCTGAGAGAATAGTAAGTGATAATGCCATGTGCTTCAGGTCTGCTGAATATAAGGACTTTTGCAAAGGTTTAGAAATTTAGATTTCTTATTCCTCACCTTATCATCCACAAGGAAATGGACAGGCATAATCTACTAATAAGAGTTTGATTAAGATCCTCAGGAGGATTCTTGAAAAGAATAAGAGGGCATGGAATTCAAAAGTGTCATTGGTTGTATGGGCTGATAGGGTAACTATGAAGAAGGGAATTGGTTGTGCACCATTTGACTTAGTATATGGAATACATGCAAGAATGCCTTAGAATAATTTATTGAAAATGTACAAGTTTGTTCAGTTATATGATGATGACATAGATGATAAAATGCAGTTGAGAATTGAGGACCTCATCAAGCTGGATGAAATTAGGAGAGAATCAATTGCAAGAAATGTCAAATTATAGTTACAGGTTAAGAATTTGTATGACAAGAAGACTGTTGACAGGAGGTTTGAGCCTGGTGATTTGGTGTTAATTTGGAATCCCAGATTAGAGGATAAAGGAAAACATGGAAAATTTAACCCAATCTGACTAGTGCCATATCAAATTCATGAGAAATGGGGCCATGATTCATACATTGTGAAAGAGTTAAATGGTGAAGTTCAAGAATTGCCAGTTCATGGACAATTCTTGAAGAGATACTTCAATTGAGGGTATTTTATTTCCATGAACAGTAGTTAGGTTTGTACATTCTGTAAATTTTGTAAAGTTGCTTGCCCCTGTCTTGTTTTGTCCTAGTCTGTAGGGTTTTGGTCCTGTTGCTCTTTGTTGTCATTTTTTCCAGTGGGATGGTCTACTTTAACCAGTGATTCTAAGTCCTTTCTATGCTTGTAGGATGCACACATCCCCAAACAGAGCCACTGTTAGCACTCTAAAAAAATTTGATGGCTTTACATGATGTAATGCTTCAGACAAGAAGGTCCACTGCTATGTGTACATGAATGGTGGCCTTTGACTAGTCCACATAATAGTGAGCTAGACATGTTGTCAGGTGAGCCCAGTATCTCAATCAGAAGATTTAGGATCGACGGCTAGCATATAAGCACATGGAATCTTTCAGGCTTATGAGATCATGTGCCAGCTGTCCGATCTTCCATGTGGTATAATGTTCTTGGTGGGTCCTAATTGCCATGTAAGCATAGTTGGTGGTCTCTTATTGGTCCACAAGGTAATGACTTGGTGCTTGTCAATGGGACAGAGGGTCCTGACATCTACAGAAGATCCACGGTCGGTGTAAGTTCTTAAGGAATGTGTCAAACACATGAGATCTTTAGACAATTGTCGATTCTACTTTTCCTCAGGTGACTAATGTAGGTGGGTCCTCTGACATTTGGAGCTGATGTGAATGATTCTCATTGGAGGAAAGGATGATGATACAATGGGACCATTTTCCAGGTGGTGCAGAGTTGTTCAATTTCTATTGGTTGATGCGAGGAATCAGCAAGGTGGGGTCATTGTCAAAAAGGTTAGTGATGAGGACAAGATCCACAGTCGGCATAAGTTCTCATGGGTGGTGTCAGAGCCATGAGATCTTGCACCCACCATCCGATTTGAAGGCTTACAGAGAGTGGGTCCTGTGTTAGTAGTGACCAAGCAATGACAACAAATGATGTAGTGATATGTGGCATAAAGTGGGCCCAGGCGGGGTTCTAAAGGCTTAGCAGTTCTGACAAGGTGTTTAGCGGCCAGAAAAAATTTCAAAGGTTTCGCTCGTTCGTGAAGAAAATTGGCAGTGTTCTAAAAAGTCTGGCATTTCATCGAAGGAAGGTCGTGTAATCGCTAAATTATTTAGTGGTAACATAAAGTGTTTTGAGAACTGGTGGAACCCTTTAGTCGCCAGTTCACCAAATATGACTGGGGTCCTACTAAGTGATAAATCATAAAGCCCGTGAAAGAAAAAGATCTTACGGTCGCGATATAAAGTTGACCTAATTTCAAATGTCAACCACTAATTTGCTGCTGGTGGTTGGAAATGACCATTGTATTTCAAATTTAAATTTTTTGAGTGTTTCCAGTGATAGAAAGGACCAAAATTGAATGCTTTCATGGCAGGATCTGGTAGAATTGGTTTTTCTAACGGTTGTAGTGTGGTCCAGGGTGTTCCATGATCATTTGCAGGGTGTCTATACCATGATTTTGTGCTTGAGGCATGTTGCAGGTGGCTGAACAGGTTGACAAATTTGGCATTTTCATGGTTCTCAGTACCTTCTTAGTGAAATTGTCATGATTGAGGATCACTCTAGGATTTGTCTTCTCCTGGTTGCCTAGGTTTCTTCCCCTGCATTTAATTTTTGACTGATTTGGTTGTTTCAGTGGGTAAAACCCTAACCCTAGTCATCTGAAGCTTGTTGCATCTTGTTTTGGGGATTCCAAGATGACTAGTGGTGGTATATATTGAAAAAAGGTAGTATTTTGTAAGGGTTATTGTTGATGGTATTATACTAAGCAAGGAGAGCCTAGATTTTGGGTCTATTTCTTTAGCATTTTGTTGTTTGATAATGTATTGATTCTGCAAATTTTAATGAGAATACATTTGGATTCTAATTTCATATTTGTGTATGTCCTCTTATTTTGTTCTTGAGCTCATATATGTTAATTTCACAAAGTGGGTTAGCATATGGTAAACAAAGAGTATTTTGAAATTATCTTTAAGTTCCTAACAAAGTTAGGATTAAAGTCTTTGAGGTAGTTTTAGTGAGTTCATGGCTAGATAAGGATTTGATTTCCTAATATGTGAGTGAGAGGGATAATAGGTAAAGCACTTATCTTGAATTCAAGTGTGTTTGAGCTAGGGTTTTTAGTTGATGTATGTTATTTGGTGACTCTATGCCCTGGGTTAAGGCACTGATCTATTCTCTAGAAGCAGTCCATCATCATCAATCACACACACATTTAAATGATAATATCTTTCAGTCAGTTAGTAAAGGACATCATTGTATATTTCTTTGAGACTCCTTTGAAGAAGTGAGTCAAGGGTACACCTGCTTGAGCATTAAGGCTCAAAGTGTACGAGGATTTCATTATTGATCCTGGTTAATTGGCCCTCTTCCTTGTAGAATTTGGAGTGGTGATAGAGTCAAAGTTATATTAAAGTTATCCATCAAAGTATAAATCTACAAGTTGAAGATCAAAGGGAACTCCCAACATTTCTTTCAGAGTCTATTTGGGAAATGCTTGATTAAAGGCATTTAGCCTTCTTCAACTATGAATACTTGTTCCCATGAGTAGTTTGTCAATTACATAGTGATTATGAGCTCTTCTTCAATCTCTAAAGCCATAAATGTGAAGAAAGCCATATCCCTTTACTCATCTACCACGGGGAAATCTATCAACTAGGAGAAAAGTTCTTTGTTCTTTATTAACATGCCTGTGGATAGACAACATCGTATAGCTGGGATGATTGGTTGTTCCATTGGGAAATTTCCTAATTTTTACCTTGGTCTTCCTTTGGGTTTTACACTGACTGAATAGTTTTGGTTAAATATTATCGAGAAGTTCAACATAAAATTGGCTAGTTGGAAAGGTGCTCTCTTGAGTCAAGTTGGTAAAATTCAACTCCTGAAAGCCTCTTTGCAAGGTCTTCCTATCTATGCTTTGAGTCTTTTCAAAATTCCTTCCAAATTTTTTGATATTATTGAGAAAATCTAGTGGAACTTCCTATGGTCTGGAGTTGAGGATAGAAAAGTAATGGCTTTGGTGGCCTAGGACAAAGTTTGTAAAACCAAAAAATGGGGAGCTTTGGGGATTTGTCCGATTAGGTTGGTTAATAATGCCTTATTAACCAAACAAATCTGGCTGATCTATGTTGAGAAGAAGGAATGAAGCCAAATCATTCTTAAGTACCTCTTCCCTTTCACCTAAATTATGGATTTTCTAAAGTCGGATGTAAGGATTAACAATTTTTTGATTTGGAATAGTATCTAGCAAGCTAAAAGTACTGCTCTCCCAGGGGCGAAGTGGATGTTGGGTAATGACTGCAATATAAATTTTTGGGAGGATAGATGGCTTTGGAACTCTCTTCTCTCTTCTAACATTAATATCCAACCTCTCGTTGATGACTGTATCCAGAGATTTGGCTCTTGGGTTTTTAATTATTGGATAGATCAATCATGGGTTGATCTAGTACTTGTGGATGACAGCCTTAAACCTTTGATGTTGGATCTCAATGTGTGGAAACTTGATCCATTGGTGGAGGATACTTGGATCTAGGCTTCTCATTCCTCTGGGTCCTATACTTTTTCCTTGGCTATGAATCTTCTTTTGGACCAGTCAGATCCTCCCCTCTTCTAGACTAAGGCTTGGAATAAGAGATTGATACCTAAAATTAACTTTTTTTATTGGTTGGTTTTGTAGAATAAGATTCTTACACTAGATAATATTAAAAAGAGGGGGATGGTGTTTGTTAATCATTTCTTCTTTTGTATAAAGGAGGAGGAAACTACTTTTCATCTTGTTGTTTCCTATCCTTTTTCATGGGAAGCTAGGGATATTTGTCTGTGAGCTTGGAATCAATACTGGGTTTTCCTTGGTTACATGCGGAATGTTTCTATTCAGTGGAGAAATGTGGATGTGGGTATAGATAGAAATCTTTGGAATATTATTGAGATTTTCAAGTCATTTAGAAAATTTGGAGAGAGCACAATGATAAGGTTTTCAAAAACAACTCTTTTCCCACTTTTCTAGTAGCGGAGAAAATCAAAAGAATTATCCAAGAGAATTGTGTGGCTTTGATGGGAAGGAAGTTGGATTTTTTTGCTAGTATCAACCCCATCAAGGATTTCAAATCCTCTAATTCTTTGTGGGAAAATTCTATGTGTCTTTCCCCCCCCAAAGGATGGATTAAAGTCAATTTCGATGGGGCCTCTAAAGGAAACATGAGTCCTGTTGGGTGTGGCTCGATGATTAGGGATGATGAGGCTAACTATCTTTCTGAAATGGCCTACCCCATTGGTATATAGTATAACCACGTGGAGGAAATGGTGGTTCTCCTTCAAACTTTAAAACTTATTGATTTATCCAAGGGTAATAAAGTTTGGATTGAGGATGATTCTATGAATATTTTAGATTGCATCAATGGTAAATCTAAACCCTCATAGACAATTAGATCCTTTATTAAAGATGTTCTTGAAATCATTAATACTTTACAAGAGGTACTTATGTCACATGTATATCGTGAGGCCAATGAGACAGCTGACACTTTGGCTAACCTGGCTATCAAATCAGAGGCTATCATGACTTGGGATGGAGGCAGTAAACTTAATGCTGATTTAAAAGATAAGGTGGAGTATGATAAGATTCATAGTTGGAGGGATGATTTGGGATATCTCCATAGTAATAATGAAAAGACATCTTTTTAGTAAGGGTTGCAATATCATTATGGAAATTTTTGGCTTTCCCAAGAATGAGAGGATAAGAAACAAGTTCATTAGAGTGGTGACAGGATTTTATTTTGTTATTTTTCATCTTGTGCAAGACTCTTACTTTGAATCATTTTTGGTTTGCAAATGTTGCTGCTAGTATGGGTGGGGAGCTAAATCATCGTGAACCCGAGAATTGTAAGAGATGGAAGGAAGAGAAGGAGGTCTTAGATAAGCTGCGTAAAGGTGGGATTATTCCTTACATGGAGAGATTGCATGGCTTTGATGAAGGGGTCACAAAAAGAATCATTAACAGTTGGAAGGATGACAATATTAATATTGGGCAAATGGAGGTCAAGATTACTAAGGATCTCATTAGCAAAGTCTAGGGTTTAAGAATGAAAGGGCTGAAATTTTACAGGGATAAGAAGGTCTCCTACAATGTCATTCACCATTTTTCCAAGGATGAAGAGGAAGTGAGAAATCTAACTAAGGATGTTGGGGGGTGATTTGACATCGAGAGCTTTAAGGAAATCTAGTCTAATGTGATGGTGGCCATTATGGAGTATATAACCCTTGATGGGAGGTATAAATGTGCCCATTCTTATCATTTTGTTCTTCTCTGTCACTTTAGGCATAAGGTTAGGGTTTCCTTCCCATTATTTTTTCTTAGTTCTCTTTGTCATAGTATTGTTGGTCATAACAGAAAAGAGAGTAAGCTGGTTATTCATGAAGGGCTTATTGTTGAGCATGTTACTTGAATAATTCTACTCTCAGGCCAACTCTTCCTTAGATTCTAGGTGGTGGGTCTGCTAAGAGCTTGGTTAAAATAGGAAGGGAGGATAAGGGTAAGGAGGGTTCATCCTATAAAAGATTGAAATTTGAGAAGAAAAGTGGCATGGAGACTATGTTAGAGGGGGAAAGTGTTTGGGGATTCTCAGATTTGAAAGGGAATCCTCAAAAAAGAACTAAGGATGACAGTAAGGATTCTTTGTTCAATACCGATAGTGGCACTGAAGTGGAGGGGGTTAAAAATATTGAGATCATTTTGGATAGGGATGATCAAAATGACTATGGTAGTCAAAAAATCCCTATCGTGGTCAACTATGAGATTTTTATGGACCATGATGTCCCTATATCTTTTCACAATGAGGCCTCCACTAAGATTCTTTCAGATAAAAAGGATATAAAAGTGAGATGTGATGTGACTATTCTAGACAAGGATATTCCCTCCCCCTCTAGAACTATTCCTTTTCTGAAGACGATTGATATGTAGGATAGAAATATTCAGCTCCTCAAGGAAGATCTAAAGGAAAAAATTGATCCCCCATTTGGTATTTTGAAAATAGCCAAATCTATGTCTGATTGGATGAGAAAAGTTGGACAGAATAAGGATGATAAGAAGATGGGCTTATTGTAGGATAAAGTGGATAGAATGGACTCTACCCTCAAGAAGATTCTATTGGAGCGCAATCAGTTTATGGGGACTGCGGTTGAGTGCATCAATAATATCAAACATGACCTAAACATTGAGTGCCCTGTGAAGATTGATGATATCAAAGATGATGATGAGGACCAGACTGGGTTGGGCAACTGTACTAGATCTTCCAAGAAGAAGAAGATACATGAGAGGATTTTGGAGCTCTCGAATCTTAATACGACCATTAGTTAGATGTCAAATGCCAAAAAAGACATGGAGGGAAATCTTCTGGAGTTTTCCTAGTTTCTTCTTGCTTTATTTTTCCTTTTTTTTTACATGTTTCTATTGCTGAATTTCAGTCTCTATTTACTTGTTTTTGGCTGGTTTTGTTGCTCGGGTTCAGGTCAGCTGGTGGGATAGTTTTCAGCCCTGACTATTTTTGGTGGGTTTAATGTTTATAATTAAGTAGCTTCCTTGTAAGGGGTTTTCGGTCCCCCCATAACCTTTTTTTACCAGTATTTAAAAACATTAGAAATACATCAACTAAATACTAATATAAAAAACATTAGCATATACAAATCATCCACATTATCAAAAAGGAACTATTGTCTCTAGATCTCCTATCTAGTATATCATCTATTATATGAAAAGTATAATAATAGGGCCACCTAAGGAAAACCCAATATAAAAAAAAACCTCTAGTAACAGTATCATAGCTAAAAACCAAAATAAGGTAAACAATCTTCATAGTATACCAATAGGGACAACTAACAGCAATAAAAGTAAAATGAATAAAAATAAAAACATCTAGTAAAAATCTCTAATGAGCTCCTTAGTAGGTACATTTGACTTGATACAATGTGATAGAATAGTTCTCTATGACAAACTTGAATAGTTCTTTATAATTTCCCTTGTCATTGTCATCATCTCCCATAACTTTCTTTTGCATCAGACAAAGACATTGTTGAACTATACATTACTGATATGTAAAATCTGGAAATGCTCTCATGTTTCTTTTCAAGTTTTGAAACTCTAGCCTTAGTATTTTCTATCTCACCTTCAGTAATAGCATATTTATGAAAAGTCCTTGACTAAAGGTCTCCACATGTCTTGATAGTAATGGGTTTGGTTGCAATAAATTTCTTCAGCATCATTTCATTCGTGAGGTGTATGGGTCCCATCTTTGTGCTCTTTGAAACATGAGAGGAGATATTAACAGTCTTTCCCTTCACTCCCACTATCTTCCTCATCCTTAGACTTTGTATTCACATTTATATATTTCCCTTTGTCTGTGATCCAAGTAGCAAGTCTTGTAGACCTCCAAGATGTACTCATTTCCTTAGTTGCCTCAATGTTAGACTATATTTCCTTTATTATAAATTTGGAAAGTCATTACCTTTCTTCTTACTTGGTGGTGAGGGACAAGGGTTAGGGGTGGGGGAGGGGGGAAGGTGATTACTGATTATTATCCTTTGCCAAAAGAGGACAATTTATTATTTTACTTAAATATAATTGTTATCTCTCTTCCAAATATCTCATGAAAGATGCTTCTGTAAAGATTAAGACATTTGGTTAAAGGAAAATGAATATAAAGTGGGTTTGTGAAGTCTTATTTTTCAAATATTAGGTTTGAGAGTTGAAAGAATTTATAAATAATAGGAACATGGATATTGTTATCAAGGTTAACACATTTTTCAAATTATGTATACCATTTTTAGTTATATTGTAGCAATTGACCTACTTTCTCCCTATAAAATAATGATGTAAATAGTCCTTCAAATATAATTTGATGAAATAATCAAGTATACATTTTGATGTTGCCTCTCTTGGGATTGTTATTGGAATATAGTTACTTAGACAAGACAATTGAAAGAAAGATTATTATGGTTGGCTTTGTGTAGAGGAGTAATAAAATAATATCACAACCATTCATTTTTAGAAGATAATTGCTTGATATAAGGGGCACAATGTTATTTTTTCTTTTTCTTAGATTTGACGCAATCAATAAATTTTATTGCCTTTGGTGTACACTACTTTTTGAAAATATTGATAGTTAAAAAAGAAAGGAAAAAATGTGTCTAAGATAAAATGTTAATTTAAGGTGCTTTCATTGTTGTTTTACATACACAACATTTTATCCTAGTTTGATTATTATGTGGGAACATACCACATGTTCAATAATCTAAAAACTAGAAGGCTTGGTATTGTAGTGAATCACATGCCTATGCCCACCCATAGTTTACTTTTCATTTTCATATTGTCAAACAGTTTTAGGCCACTATTATGTGTGCATTGATTATTTCAACTTTATTATGTAGTTTTGGATGTATGACATTACATGGTTATTTGATATTGGATAGTTATGATATAGCATATTTTATAGTTAGATGATGTTAGTTACTTTGATGATGATTATTTATTTGTTCAAAAGGTTGTTTACATTTATTGTTTTACTTACCGCATACTTTCATGTGAATTGCTATCATTTATGTCTTACCTTTCTGTTTGACATTTTTTATATGGTTGAGGGACAAAGTCGTAGTTACTTGCTTGCAAGATATACATGATGTCTCAATCCCTACCATTACTTGATATACATATATATGAATGTACATGCTTGTCTTTAATGTAGGTTTGTAGGTACCTAACATCGACTTCTCTGAATGGTTAGGATGAGCATGCCCTATCGTAAAGTCTCAATGGTAAGAGAGGGGAGATAATATTCATATCCAAATCCCAACCTAAGAAATTTCATTGTCCTAAAATAGTGAACAACTTAAATAAATCAGATTGGCTAAACCTAGTCATATAACCCAATTTAAGATGGAAAAAAAAAAGAGGTTAATACTTCTTGTCACAACATCCTTTTAGATACGGTTTTTGTTAATGAAAAGTTATTTTAATATGGGAAATTATTAAAAAACAATCGTAATCCTCCTTAGAATATTGTTTAGTCAACCTATACATACTTATATTGTTATCACCCTTCAACATATGGTAGGTTATGGAGGATTAATTGTTGTTAGTGGAAGTTTTACCTTTCGTTCTAAATAAGAGTTTAGCATGACATTTTGCACTAATAGGTTCATCACTTGAGATGTGTTCAACAAGATAACCTTAGTAAACTTAACCTTACTCCTAGAATTTTTTCTTACACCCTCTAAACACCTTGCAATGTGGAAACAACTTATCAGCTTAAATCAAACAACTACTTTTTAAAAAAAAATTGTCACTTTTTACGTGTAAAGTTTTGGGCATGAAAAAATAAGATAATGCTTATTGGGTAAATGGAATGAATTACAATTTTCTAAGTGTGGCACAGCTTAACAACTCAAGTCACCAAGTATCTTTTGAAAGAAAGAAGGTAAAAGATATTTGATGAAAGTGGAAAGTTTGTCAGAACAGGAGGACAATCTAAACGTAGCTTATTTTATTTTGACAATGCTGAGACTTCTTGTTTACTGATGAAAAATGAGGATGCATGGTTATGGCATAAAAGGTTATGTCATGTAAATTTTGATAACATGATTAAGATTAGTAGAAATAAAAAGGTTAGAGGTCTACCTATCCTAACAAAGCCTAATCATGTTATGTGTCATGAATGTCAAAAGGGGAAAATGACAAAATCTAGTTTTAAGAGTAAAGACTATTCAACGAAAAGAATCTTGGAGTTAGTTCACACCGACCTATGTGGTCCCATGATAACTCAGACCTACTATGGAGATAGATATTTTATTATGTTTTTTGATGATTAAACTAGATTGGTGATTGTCATGTTTTTAAAAGAGAAATCTGAGGCATTTAAATTGTTTAAATGGTACAAAGCAAAAGAAGAAAAAGAAACTAGGCAAGAACTAAAATGCTTGAGGTCTAATAGAGGTGGTGATTTTATTTCTAATGAATTCACTAACTATTGTAATAAGCATGGCATAAAAAGATAGGTTTCTGCTCCTAGAACACCGTACCAGAATGAGATTGTTGAAAGGAGAAAAAAATCAATTGTTGATTGTGCAAGGACATTGATGTTAGAAAAGAATGTTGCACAAGTATAGTAGAGAGAGGTATTTAGCACAGCTGTATATGTTCTGAATGAAGTACAATTGAATAACGACACAAACAAAACACCCTACGAGTTATGGTTTGGTTACACACTGAGTGTAAGTTACTTTAGAATTTTTGGTAGCAAATGTTTTATTCTAAAAGATGATAGGAATGGGAAATTTGAATCTAAAGGGGATGAGGGAATATTTCTTGGATATTCTACTAAAAGAAAAGCTTACAAGTGTCTGAATAACGTTGCTAATAAGATGATTGAAAGTGCCAATGCTAGAGTTGATGAATTTAATGATAAAAATGAGGAAGAAAGCAATAAGGAGTAAGAAGACTATGGTAGATTTACTTATGTTGAGCATCTAGAGTACTTACCAAAGCCACAAGATGAATTGACTGAGCATTAGGAAAATAACACCTGGGAACAACAAAGGCAAACCTGAGGAATAGGAAGAAGCCACCGAGCAAGGAATTGAACCTGAATAGAATGAAGAACAAAGGAGAGATCAAGTGCTGGAAAGATTTTTCAGAAGAATTCATCCTGAGAACCAAATCATTGGAGACAAGCAAGATGACATGCTAACAAGAAGTAAGTTAAGACATAATACATGCTTAGTTTGTGAGTTTGAACTGAAGAATGTTAAGGTTGCACTTGAGAATGATGAATTGATAAATGCAATGAATGAAAAAATGGAACAAATAGAGAAAAACAAGACATGGACTTTAGTACCTAGACAAACAGATAAGAATGTTATCAGTACTAAATGGATTTTCAGAAATAAGCTAAATGAAAATGGAGAGGTTACAAGAAATAAAGATAAACTAGTTTTCAAGGGATATGCACAGGAAGAAGGCATAGATTATGGTGAAACTTTTGCACCTGTTGCTAGATTGAAAGGAGTCCGCATGTTACTTGCATATGTTGCACATAAGAATTTTAAATTCTATCAAATGGATGTTAAGTCTACCTTTCTGAATGGAATACTAGAAGAGGAGGTCTACATAGATTAACTAGAAGGGTTTGTAAATAGAAATCAGAAAGACATGGTATGTAGACTACATAAAGATTTATAGGCTTTAAAGCTTGCACCAAGAGCCTAGTATGAATAGTTGCATACTTATATTTTAAGTATTGGATTTGTAAGAGCTAGTGAAAACAACAATTTGTAAATGAAAGGAGGATCTAATGATACTATTTTGATTGCTGAAATATTTGTGGATGATATAATATTTGGAGGACAAGATCATATTTGTAAATAATTTGTTGATGAGATGAGAAAATAATTTGAAATGTCTATATTTGGAGAGATTAAATTCTTTCTTGGCTTGTAGGTTATTTAGTAGAATGATGGAATTTTCATCACACAATCAAAGTACATAAAGGAAGTATTGAAAACATTTGGCATGGAGATGCTAAACTAGTTGGAACACCGATGGTCACAGGTTGCAAACTAACTAAAGATGATGAATCTATAGAGGTAAACCAAACATTGTACCGATCTATGATTGGTAAACTGATGTATGTAGTACATAGTAGACCAGATATTGCACATGCAATGGGGATTGTTGCTATATTTTCTACCAATCTAAAGGATTCACACATTGTTGTAGTGAAAAGAATCTTGAGATACTTGAAGAAAATAGAGGAATATGGATTATGGTATCCTAAGGAAGTCAAATTTGAACTAAGAGTCTACACCAACGTAGATTGGGATGGAAATATAGATGATAGAAAGAGCACAACTAGAGGAGCATTTTTCTTTGGTGAAAGACTTGTTATTTGGACAAGTAAGAAACAACCTTGTATTTCTTAGTCTACTATCGAAGTAGAGTATGTTGTTGCTACTACAAACTGTTCAAACATTGCTTATATCAAACAAGTGTTGGAAGGGATGAATGAGGTAATCACTAAGTTGGTGATTATATATTGTGACAACACTAGTTCAATAAATATTTCTAAGAATCTTGTAATGCACTCAAAGACCAAGCATATTTCTATTAAGTATCACTACTTAAGAGAACAAGTACAAGAGAAGAAAGTCAAACTGGAATATGTTACATCAAAGGAGAAACTTCCTGATATTTTTAGCATGCCTCTACCAAAGGAAACTTTTGAATACTTGAGGAATAGACTTGGGGTCTATCCCTTGTCTACCGGTCACTAATGTGATCTAGAGGTTGCATCAGCCTAATATTATCATAAGATCATTCTTGTTGATGCAACATAGCTCACACTTTAGATTATGTCTAAGGTTGTGAAATATTTGAGGAACTAGAAAAAAGAATTGGCATATCAGTATACTGAGATACATAGTCTACACCGCACAATAGAAAGTCACTTGGTTGTTGCGGAGCTATATTTTTATGTTTTTCTTTGGCATGTTGTCAAAGGGAGAGATAAATAATATGATGAATAGATCAAGATCACATCTATCTAAGGGAGAGATAATCTGAGAAAGTCAGGGAGAGTTTTGAAATTTTTTTGCTAAGAACAAAAGGAATCTGAGAGTTGAAAAGATCAAATCCACAAAGGAAAGTTTGCACTTGTAATGCTGTCATATAACGTAGTGATTAAACATATTAAAATATCAAGCTAGGGAGAGCTTACCAAGCTACAACATTTACTTATATAGTTGTAGAATACATATTTGGTATCTGTATGGCATATTTCATATTTCTTGTGTTGCCATCAATGCTAAAGGGAGAGATTGATGAACTACAACTGATTGAATACTTGAATGACTTGAAGATCAGTGATTAGAGATCACCAAGTAGTAAAATGATATGTAAGATAATTAAATCCATCATTATGTTGTCATTGATGTCAACTAGTTTGACAGTACTTATCATGTTAGTTAAAAATATCTAAACATCTGTAAAGAGGAGAGAAGAGATGAGGAACAGAGATATATACATAGAGGACGATGGATATAACAGATGAGGATAAGGAATACTTTGGGTAACTTATTGATGAGTCTATGACTTCATGTTGTTGACTTGATTATGTTGCATTAATCTATTATGAAGGAGGAAGAAAACTATACAAGACAATGTGGTCGTTAAATGAAGCACTTTAGTATACACCGAGACAGTGTAGTGTATACCAAGTGACAGTATTCACTGAGCTTGTGTTCGCTGATGCATTTATTTGTTAACTAACTATGGATGAAAGTATTAAATGATTAAGTTTAGCCGACATAAATTGATGAGCTGAAAATTGTTATGATTTTGAGATTGAGGATAAAAATTTTTATAAGATCCACTGTTGACAAAATTCGGAGAAGATCTAAAGGATGGAATTAAAATGTGTTACTGACACAATCGGCGAGAAAGGTTTAAGAGGCAAAATCTATGAAAGAGATTAAGCAGAAAAATTTGATGGTTGATATGAAAACAATTTATCTGTCTATATAAGAGATATGAGTTTCTTTATTGAAACATGTCGGAAGAAAGAAGACTATAGAGAGTTTGCATTAATACAGTTTCATGCATGCCTAATCAGACTGGTTGAAGGAGAATCAATCTGCAGAACAATACCGAGCGTAAGAGAGCTATTAGCGAGTGAAAGTAAGTTAAGGAAGTGAATTGATATATTTATTAGAGGATTTGTATGGGCTTAGAATAGATCTGAACATCTGCAAGATAAGTTGTATTATAATTAGATCAACTACTATTTTTGTTTATCAATTGATTCTAAAAAATCTCTTAACCGAGTGGACTTAACCATCTTATGTTATGCCCTATGTCATTCAATGAATGTACATTCTTATCCTATCGACCCCATAGTGAATGTTGGTTGAATGATAACTATTAGTCTTGAATCCTCTAACAAGGTCACACC
The DNA here is from genome assembly GCA_027943335.1 of Chamaecyparis obtusa. Taxonomy (NCBI): domain Eukaryota; kingdom Viridiplantae; phylum Streptophyta; class Pinopsida; order Cupressales; family Cupressaceae; genus Chamaecyparis; species Chamaecyparis obtusa. Next base: position 202,676 of record BSBK01002787.1, read on the forward strand.
TAATAGTGTGTTTGTAACCTTTAACAGGGTTGTCTCTTCACCGAGCTCACTTTAGAGGAGTGAAAATTATTTTGGGCTACCGGTCCTAGGTGGTTTTTCCCTTAACAAGGTTTCCATGTGAAATCATCGTGTTATGTGTTTTTGTGATGATTTCTTTATTGTCATACTTTACATACTGCATATTTGATTTTATCGGTAGTTACAGTGAGTTAATTGACTGGTAATCGGTAAAGGCACAAATAGTTTAAGAGTTTTTGTTAAAATGAGCTGTAGAATTTGTTGAAATTGTTTTTAAAGTTACATCTTAAGATTTGGGACTGTAGGATAACTGATCTAACTGATTCACCCCCCCCCCCCCTCCCTTCTCAGTTATTCTAATAGTGAGTTCATAACCCTTTCCCTTGAGCATGTTTATCATTTTATTAGGTTGAGTTGGTCTTTGGCTGGTTGGTGTGATTTTTGTTAAATGATTAAATAATTTAATAAGATTAATTATACAGTTTAAATAATTAAATCTTATTAAAAATAGAAGATTAGATGTGAAGGTATTTAATTAATGAAAATCAATTAAATACATTTATTAATTAAGAAGACTTAATTAAAATTACAATGGTGGGACTTAAAGATTTAAATAATTATTAAATTTAAATTTGAGGAAAATTGAATAAAATAATAATGAAGTGATTTAAAATAATATTCTTTTTTTAAAAAAATTAATATGAAATTAGTTGAATATTCAATTTAAATAAATTAAATAAATAAAGTAATTCTCATTAGTTAAGTGAACTGATATAAACAAGGATTACAAAAGTGCATGGAGTTAATAATTAGAAAATTGAATAAATAAGGAAAAAAGATTAATTCGAAAAAACAAAATTTACAAAGTTGAGTGGACTTTTGAGTTTGCATGGTTGACTTCAAATTTCAAATCTCTTTTTCTTTATGAAGAGGAATTTCAACATTATTCTACACATAGATTTGCAATTTTTGAATGAAGGATCGAATTGAAGGATTTTTGTAAAGCTTGGGATTTTTCATCTTTTTTATTGTCTTCTTTGTGTTTCTTCAATTGGTGGTTTGAGGTAGGGTTTGAAAACCCTCGTAGATCAAATTCTTGTATTTCAGAAAATTTGTTTTCTTCATTCCTATTAGATCTAAGTGATATACATTTGTTTTTTTCTTGTACTAATTGTAAATCTCGTACTAAGTTTCTAAAATTTTCTGCTTGGTATGTTACGAATTTTCATAATTAAATATCATTTTAAATCAGCTAGGGTTATATATATACATACATACATATATACATGTATATATATACACACATACACACTGATATATATATATATATATATATATATATATATATATATATATATATATAAAATTTGCATTGGGGTGGAGGTGGGGTAATTCCCCCACCCCCACCTACCAGCAACACCTGTCAATGGCAGCATGGACTATCATGACAACCAAGGCTACCATGACAGCCATGCTATTGGCGGTAGTCCCAAAGGGGAGTGTTTTTTTGGAACTGATTGTTTTAAAAGTTATATATACATATATACACATACATACATACATGAATATTTTTATTTATTTATTTATTAATAATTAATAATTTATTTATTTTAGTTTATATATATATGTATGTATGTATGTATGTATGTATGTATGTATGTATGTATGTATGTATGTATGTCAATGGGGTAAAATGGTATGCATGTCAAAATGAATAGGGGAAATATGAGATCTACTTCTAAATCCAAATTTCCAAAGGAGAGATCCAAATTGATCAACCAAAAGGTCAATACACAAAAGAATCAATCTATGGAGAATATGAATGAAGAAGAAAACCTTATATTTTTCTATGAATAGTATATGCTTGAAATCTGAAATAATTAAAAGGAAAATACTAACCTCAAAATAGGGAAAATCTAGAAAATGCTGATTTCTTATGTCTGTTTACAGTTTTGGGCAATTTTGCATCCTGTTACAGACTGTAAATGCCGAGATGAAGAAAACCCAAAAAAATTTTGTCTTTTCGATAGTAGGTAGTCTTTGAGCTCGATAAAAGGTCAAAGACTACTTTGAGATTTTGAGGGTCGACTTTGATTTTGTTCGCGGATCTTGGAAGTTTTTCGAAAAGGGTATACAAATCCAAGCTCCAATTCGCAATCATGTACATGTACCTACAAGAAAAAGAGGGTTTTGTTTGTTGGGCGAGGGGTTTGCCTTGGTCAAACCCCAATTTGGAATCAACCTTAATAATGAAATTGAAATGGAGAATGCTAGCAAGTAGTAGAAGTAGATCTAACAATGAAGCTATGATATTCAATAGATATGGAATTCTATTTGAAATGTAAACAAGTATATTGATATGAAAGCTTGAACACAACAACGGAAAGTGTAAATCAAAACCATAAATGTAAATCCAAAACCTCTATTATTATATGCTTGGAATCCACCTTGAAAGGAAAATGAATGGATCTTGAAGATGAACAAAAGGATCTTGAAGGAAGATCACACCAATATGATGGCTAGATCTAGGGTTTGAATGATGAATCTTGAATGCTTGAACCAAATCCCTTCAATGGCTTGAATGTTTGAATATGTGATCTTTAATGCAGAACTTGAATGCAGAAGAGGACTTGAATGGATGATTTCTTGAATGGAATGATTTATTGCAAAGTGTGATGATATGTTCTCACAAAACTTGATTGATAATGGATGGAGAAAATGAGAGAGGAAGACTTCCTTTTATAGTGTTCTAGGGTACAATCTTCTAGAGAAGGCTAACATTGGGGAATCAAATCCCAACTAACCTTAACCCCTAGAAATGGACCCATATTAAATGAAATTTAAGGATTTACCATTCTAAAACTCGAAATGGCCAACCCAGAAGCGGGAAAAGGAATATTTCTGAAACCCGACACCCAAAAATCATGGGAACTTGAAATTTGAACCCTAGGTCAAGGACAAGGTAGACCCCACCCTAGGTCAAGGTTTAGGTCATCCATGACCTAGGTCAGGTTCAAGGTCATCATTGAGCCTCAAGGTCTTCTTTGACCTTGAGGTCAAAAACCTCAGAACCTCAATCAAGAATGCTAGGAAATGTAGAAATAAAGTGAAAATAGGTGGAGAGAGAATTAGAACGGGGGGAGAAAGCCAGATATATGCCAAGTCCCGATCAAGGTGCTTGACATGACCCAAAACCACTCACTCGGAGGGCTAAATGCTCTTATCATGGAAGTGCTTCCATTTTAAGACAATACAATATGTAATGTACTACTTATTTTTTGGAGTACTTTGTAATTTTGCATCATATTATTTGATATCTTCTTGTATTAGATAATGAAGGAAAATGAGTTAATTATTAATTAATACATTTTATTAATTAATACTAGAGGTGGGATTAAGGTTAATGTGTTATGGAAGATTTGATTTTATCATGATGGAAATTTTTATGTATGTTCATGTGATACTTTGGAACTAGATTTTGATGTTATAATTCATAATGATCTATGAGATATGTTTGAGATTTATGGACTTAGGGTAGGTTATCTTGGTGTTAAAGGGGAGGTGGCTTGAGTTGGAGGCATTGGAGGACAAAAGTGGCTACCTGGGTATCATTAATAGGTTACTTAAATAAGTGGTAACATAATTAAATGGGGATTTAAAATGAATTAATAAGATAATGGATTCTTCACCCATGCCTTAAGTTATAGTATAGGCTAAACATTGCAACAAGAGAAGATGCTTGCCCATCTAGTAGTGGCGGTGAGTTCTGGCATGATCAGTTATCCTTCTCTACGTGAGAGGATTTCAAGTTCCGTAAATGATTACACTTGGGAGTCGAAGTCCAATGAGATCATCCCAAGGGGTTGACATATGTGATGACACTTCCCTAATTTAATCTTAATTTTTCTATGTGTGTTGGTTGTCTTTGGATTAGTATGTGTACCTTTGAGTCATTGAGTTGTACCCTTAAGATATAATCTTATATGAACTTTTCTTAGTATTACCTGATGATTGATTTTGGTATTGTTATTTGAGTGGGGTCTTATGTTATGTCCTCAACATAGTGGGAGTGAAACCAAAGGTTTCCATGAGGTCAGGATGTAGTGATTCTTTTACCATTTGAGACTTTGACATTCATGTAGTAGTGTTGGTTGAGCTTTTTTGTAGTTTCTTTGTATCCTATCTTCCTTGGAGACTTATTCATATTATTTCATTATTTGTACTTTGTATGTAGTTATATTTATATACCCTACAACTTGTGCAGTGGATGTGGGTTATTATGTATACTACATGGTTCAAATGTATTTGTTTATTGTTTGAGATGATGTACTATATAAAAGATTTAGATGATTATTATACTTAATAGATTAAATTATATTTATGTAATTATACATCAAGGAACACTTTAGATTTATAATCTATAAATGAGATTTCATATATAAGTATATATGGACTTTATATTTTAATTATTCTTTGTTGTTGAATATTGTTTGTTAACTTTTAGGAAAAAAAATTATGTAAACTTCGTAACAATTTTAGGTTTTTCTCTCTTGAGTTCCCTGGTAGGGCATTACACTTGGTATCAGAGCCCATATTTCTACACTGGGAACTCTAGGAATTTTTTATTCTAATTAGATATATAGTAGTTTAAACATGAAACATAAACTTAGACATATAACACTCTTGTATTTTAGACTATTATTTTATGAATTCTTCACAATTTATCTATCTAAATATCAATCTTCTTATTGAATGTTTTAGGAAATATGGTCATTGAGACTAGATCTATTGCTAGAGGTCATACTAGAGGATGTGGAAGGAGTAGGCTTCCTAACCTTCCTATGAGTCTGAGAGATGAGCAGAGAAGAGAAGAGAATAATGGTGAACATCACGGTGATTCATGAGAGATTAGTGTTATGCAAATTCTCCATACTATTTTAGAATGTCTACCTACAAAAGATACAACTGAATAGGAAGCATCACACCATTCTGATAATGAGGAGAGATAGAGATCCAAGAGTCCAAGAGGAAGGGACACTACCCTTGATCAAGGAGTCATAAAGGACAATCAGATGAGAGATCTTCTAAGATCATGAATTCCTCCTTTTAATGGTCTTGGTACTGGTTTTGAGGTACAAACATGGCTCATTGCATTCGATCAATGTTTTTCCATGTGGTAGTTTGATACTAATGTTAGCACAAGATGTTTCATTATGCACCTCGAAGGTTTTGCAGGATCTTTGTGGAAAAATGAGGAGCTGAAACTAGGACTTACCATGGAAACTGTCACTTGGAAGCTTTTTCGTGAAAACTTCTCAAAATATTTCTTATTAGATCAGTGGCAACAACAACATGTAGATGAGTTCCACAATCTACAACAATTATCTATGACCATCTAGCATTATGACCGTCACTTCTTCGAGCTCAAGCCTTATGTAGGATCTAGTGATAAGTTACCACTTATGTTGAATCACTTCATCAACGGGCTTAATGGTCACATCATCAGAGGAGTTAAGGTTCTTAAACCTAAGACCTTCAAGGAAGAATTTATTGAGGAAAATTTTTCTTTAGGGCATGGTGTAAAGGTGTGAGTTCGTACTGGTGTTCCTACACATTCAAGCTATAGACAAAATTAGACCCAAGGTGTGGGGAACTTCAGAAAACCTCCTCCCTACTTTTATAGTCAGTAGAAGAAGGGGGCAAACCCTCCAATGCCAAATGATGGTCGTCAATCTAAGAATCTCTATAACTTTCCACGCAACAGCTTCAACCATCCTATTTAGCCTACATAGAGCACACATTCAGTTTCTAGTAGGGGTAGTTTTCAACAATCTAGTGCACCCTCCCCTAAGAGAGCTCACTATAGAGGCAATGATTGTTTCTCATGTGGACAATAACATCATATTGTAGTGAATTTCCCTCAGTGTGCATCACAGTTTTAGGACTAAGACCTATAACTTTTGAGCCTACTGTACATGATGCCAACAGATCTTACATAGTATTTGCAGTAGCGGATCATTGTTAAGGAGAGAATCAAAGAACTATGGTAGAAACTTCTTGTGCTACTAGAGGTATTTATCTATCTATATTATTTGATTCAAGAGCTACAAATTATTTTATGTCTCCTTTTATAGTAGATAAATATGGACTAGTGGCAGTAAAAAAGATATTGGTTGGAAAGTAGAGTTAGCCTCTAGTACAAGGATATCAACAAAATCTCTAGTACATAAATGTGATTTGAACCTAGGTAAATTCATTACCTTGGAGGATCATTGTGTTATTCATTTGGGATCATATGATATATTCCTTGGGATGGATCGGTTAGGTTCTCATGGAGACAACATTGATTATAGACAAAAGATAACCAAATGCATGGATGATGTTTGTAACGATTGTGAGATTGTGGGAATTCAGTGTCCTATATCTCTTCAAATGATTTCCACTATGCAACTAAAGAGAAAGATGCGAAATGTATGTCAGGTATTTTCTATAACTATGAGTGAGTTGAATGAAGTTGAAACTAAGGAAAAGAGCTCCTTACCAAATGACCACACAAGATTTGAGCGAGCTTAATCTCCAATTAGAGGATCTTTTGGTAAAGGGTAGTATTCAGCCAAGTGTTTTACCATGGGGAGCACATATACTCTTCATTCTAAAGAAAGATGGATCTTTATGCTTGTGCATTGACTATAGATAGTTGGGCAATGTAATCATAAAAAATAGGTACCCTTTTCTAAGGATTGATTATCTCTTTGATGAGATAAAAGGGGCCAATGTATTCTCCAAGATTGATCTTTGTTGGTGTAATTAAATATTCCTAATTATATATAACTTAATCTTACATAGGATAAGGCATTGCATAGTAGTATTTTATTGATACACCTAGGAGTTTGTACCTCAATTAAGCACATGGTGTAGGTGAAATTCCACTTTAGGTGTGAGATCCACATTTAGTGCTCATATCACATTATCATCCTCATCCTATTGCACATACTTCATTGCATAATGGAGGATGATAAACATTTCATGGACATGTGATTACACCTTGCATAGGCGATAGATTATCAACTCCCTATCATTCTCTCTTATCGCCTTTCTTCTATAAGGAGACCTATTATGTACATTTTAATCATGTCCATTATCAATAATATTATTCTTGCATCTTAATGCAATTATCTTGCCAATTTATTGTGGAAGTTATCTTGGTCTTGAATTAGATCCTGGGGGTGTTGTAGGGTCACCTAAAACTTTAACATGGTATCAGAACTCTCAAGACATGAAGACATCTTCTCAAGAATATCAATCTTGGCTTGATTCAATTATGGGTGTAGAAAAAAGTTATTTAGACATCACCATTGCATAGTTTATTTGGAGAAAATTTAGCATTTTTTATTTTGTGACTTTATATTGCAGGTCAATATTGGAGTTTTCTAGTGCAAATTAGAGGTTGACATCATAATAAGGAGGTCCAAAACCCCCTAAATTGAATTTTGTTTCATCCTAATCAGACACTCATGGCCAATTCTAGAGCCATTTGAATTTTGGAAACTGTGTAGCAGCGGCGTTTCAGAAAAAATAATTTGAGAGGCAATTTTAAAATAGCGATATCTCAGTCATCTGGACTCCTTGTGATGAAAGGTGCTCCCCTTAATACCACAAACACATAACAGAAATAGAGAAACAACAACAATTTGCAAGAACAGAAAATGGGCTTATTATTATCTCCACAAATGTGGAATTACAAATTTTAGAATTACAATATGCAAAGCCACATGGGCATTTTCCCTTACAATATTCTATAGGACAAAGCCTCAAATCAATACCCAGACCTACTACACTGAACTATTTCGAACTGCCCTAGACAACACTACGGGCCTTCCTTATATAGGCAATTTTCCAGCACCTGGGAAGGTTCCAAAAATTTAGCCATTAAGGCCGACCAATCTTAGAATTATTTTATTTTTTAATTTATTATATCAAAGTCAGCTCAAAACATCTTTTGAAACCCAAACAAAAATTTTGAAAGAAATTTATTTTTCACCATTTCAGGTGGCCCAACTTCCAGAGACCATAAGTCATCACCCGTTAACCCGATTGACTATTATGACCCCACTTCGGAAAGGGCACAAAGCACTCTACAATGCCTATATGAAGCAAGCTTCATTTAGCTGAATTTTTTACCTCATTTGGAGCCTCTAAAGCCTTAAAAACTAAGCTCTAAGTTTTTGTACCCTGCTGCCAATACCGAAAATTTTCAAAATCTTCTAAACTAAACTTGATCTCGTAATGAAACTTTACTGGCAGGCTGATATGACCAAGATGAACCTTCAGAGAAGAAAATAGAACATTCTGAGCTCAAACAAAAAACTTACTAAAAACAATAAATTTCCAAAAAATAGTAGCTTTGCACAAAATAGCCCTTATTGAAAAGAAACCAAAAATATTTTTGGGTGATGCAAGATTGCTCTTACACCCAGGATGCTCCTGCATCACCTTGTTTCAAGCATTTTTTTTTGTTTTCATGTAGAATTTCAGGATCTACACAATGGTGCAGGTGGTTTCTAATCTTTGTTCCTATTTTTTTCTAAAAATAGGAAATCTTGGTTTTGACAACTTCCAAGGCCTCGTTTGTGCTCATACAAACTCCTTTTTAGGAACAATTTTTGATGAAAGTGCATAATTTTTTCTATATTTTCCAGATCTGGAATCATATTTCAGTGACTATGATAAAAAATTATTCTTTCAAAATTTGGCTTAGTTTTTCTATTGTAATGCATAAGCCTTAGCTTGGTCTTTTTATAGTGATCTAAGTCTATTATACCTTGATTATGGAGTGTAATAATTTGTAATGTGATAAGTGCATGATTAATATAATCATGGGTTATGAAATACATCCTGTAGTAGTACTTTTGACTAAGGATAATTATGAGTCAAGGGCAAAAGGAATTATCATACATTTTAGATGGCTGAATCTCTTGCCTCATCTTTATAGACTCATTCCTCAGCCGAAGACACATGGGAGGCAATATGTTTGCAGAGAAAAGAATGCTCATATTATAAATTTGATAATTAGTAGCATCAGTTTGTCTCTCTTCTATGACATCTACCCCAAATTTAGAGGTGTTCAGTGTCCACACGTAATTTTGACAATCATTTGGGATATTTTTGGTGATCCACATGTTTCTCCAATCCCAAATGATCTTTCTTTAGATTTTCTCATTCCTCTTAATGATTTAGATACCCTATGATGATTATACCTTAGATGAGATTGAAGAGTTTGTAGCAATTGAGAACAAGGATAGTCCAATGACTTCTCTGGTAGCTCCTACTTCTCTAGTTGAGATCACACAATCATCTCTTGTTGGTGATTCTAGTGAGTCATTGGAAGAGATATCTATTTGTCTTCCTGATTGGGTTTCTTATTTTCCAGACATTGGTTTATTGTTTGTGGAGTCTCATATTCAAAAATTTGGGAGACATACTTGAGGGGGTTTATCTTCTCTTTCATGACATTTTCATCATAGTTTAAGATACTTCTTCACCTTATTTGGAGATTGACATACTTGATTCTTCTCCTTCACTTGGTTTGTAACATTTCATGGTTCAGTTTGCTGATGTGATAGATTCCACGAGCTTGGATATACCTATTCAGTCTTTAGAGATGCATATTTGGAGATCTTCCTCATTTCATTTGTATATAGATTGGTTCATGATATCATCATCATTCTTCATTTGGATTCCACTTCCTAGTTCCTATCTAGAATGGGAAGCATTCCTATATTTGTACTTGGTATGTCTTTTTCCCAAGGGGAGAAATGTTGTTTGTAGTCATTTGACTATACTTTATCTTCAAGCACACACCATTTTTGTAGGAGATTCTTCATTATGGAGGGGATATCATGTCTCCCTATATCCTTCTTATGGGGGAATATTCATTTTTATATACATGTTGTATGTAGTTCTTGGGGGGTCTTGAGTACTCCATCCATGCATGCATCTTATTTTTTCTTATCTCTTTTTGGGGTAGGGTTTTTCCCATGAGGTTTTCCCTCTTTCTCCACTTTATGAGAATTTTTCATTTCATGTATTGCATTGCATGTTGTACATGGGTACCTAACATGGCCTAGTAGCCAAGACCCATCATGCATTGTGAATTTAAGTGCATTCCTCTGAGTCACACTTAAGGGGGGTGTTGGTGTAATTAAATATTCTTAATTACACTTAACTTAATCTTAGTTAGGAGAATACATTGCATTGTAGTTTTTTTATTAAGACACCTAGGAGTTTTCACCTCAATTAAGTACATGGTGTAGGATAAATTCTACTTTAGGTGTGAGATCTAGCTTTATCTCTCATATTACATTATCATCCTCATCCTATTGCACATACTTGATTGCATAATGGAGGATGATCCACAGTTCTTGGACATGTGATTACACCTTGCATTGGCGATAGCTTATCCACTCCTTATCATTCTCTCTTACCTCCTTTCCTATATAAGGAGGCCTATTATGTACATTTTAATCATGTCCATTATCAATAATATTATTCTTGCATCTTAATGCAATTATCTTGCCAATCTCTTGTGGAATTTATCTTGCTCTTGCATTCGATCCTAGGGGTATTGTAGAGTCACCTAAAACTCTAAAAATCTAAAATCGGGATACCATAAAATGTGCATTGAGGATGTAGATATTCTCAAAACTATGTTTCACACTCACTATGGAGATTATGAGTTCACATTACTAGCTTTTGGTTTGAAAAATGATCCATCTATTTTCAGGGGCCTAATTAATGAATTATCTCATTCTTACCTTGATCATTTTGATATCATATTCTTCGATGATATATTGATATAAGTTAAGTTTATAGAGGAGCATGTGGAACATCTACGACTTGTTTTGTAGTGTCTTCATGACAATCAGTTGTATACCAATTCAGCGAAGCGCATCTTCTTTTAGTATGAAGTTTAGTACTTGGGGAATGTAATCATAGGTGAGGGTATTTTAGTAGATTATTCTAAGATTTAGGCTATAGTGGATTGGCCAACCCCCACCAATGTATCCAAAGTTCATATTTTCATGGGCTTGGCAGGATATTATTGCATGTTTGTTAAGGACATATCTAGTGTAGAATATCAAATTTCTTTTCTCCAAAGGAAAGGGAAGAAGTATGTTTGGACAAAGAAGTGTGAAGAGACTTTTTATAAGTTCAAGAAGTGTTTTACCAGTGCACGTATCCTATCAATATCCAACCCAATGGGTGCTTTCATGATGTTTGTTGATGCTTCCTTAGGAGGTCTAGGAGCAGTCCTTATGCAGAAATGGCATGTGATTGCTTATGAATGTTGCAAACTCACAGAGTACAAATTGAACTATCCTACACATGATCTTTATTTAATAGCATTGGTTCATGTATTAGCTCCATAGAGAAAATTTTCTATTGGGACATCTATTTGAGCTTCATAGTGATCATCACATCTTACAATATATATTTACCTAGCCTAATATGAATGCTAGTCAATGGAAATGGATGGAGTTTCTTTGTCAGTATGACTTTGAGGTAATGTACATCTAGGGTAAGGAAAATGTGATAGTTGATGTCTTGAGTTTTAGGAGGCATGAGATATAAAATTTGGCTCCTAGTGTAGATTTTCAATGTGGTATACTCTAATAAATTCCTATAGATACTTGGTACATGGAAGTAAGAGATGAGATTGAGTTAGGGAGACATTTGGAAGGTAGGTTTTTAGGCTATGCTTTCGAATCAGATAGTATTCGGCATTATATCATCAAGATTTATGTACCTCCATCACATGATCTTCATACCTTGATTTTATCTAAGGCTCATCATGCACCTTATTCAGAACATCTAGGTGTCAAGAAGATGCATTAGGGATTTCCATAGCTATATTACTAGTCTGATATGAAACATGACATTTTTAATTTTGTGGAAAGATGTATAAAGTGTCAAAGGGGTTAAGGTAGAACATCAACATCTAGCAGGACTTTTATAGCCTAATATTGTTCCATCATGGAAATGGGTTATCATCTTGATGGATCTCAACATAAGTTTTCCTATGAATCCATGTAGACATGATACCATCATGGTTACCATTGACAAATTGACTAAGATAAAATGGTATTATTTGCAAGATTATATCAAATAGGGATCTAGTATTTGTTGGCATAATACATTGACAACATGTAGTTTGGTCTGTTTGTCAACAGTTGCACCTGCATAACTGCTTAGGTCATTTTTTATGAGTACATAAATGCCCCATCCTATATAACTAATGTGTTCTCTCCATGTATATATACCTTGTCTTTGATCATAATCATTATAAAATTGAATGTTTATCTCTGTCATATGGTATCAGAGCAAGTATGTAAGATGAGCCTACAAAAGCATGATGTGTTACGTGACATACTGGTGGATGGGGAGTGGTGTCCATGGTGATTGGTGGTAGTTGACATTTGTATTTGTTTATTTATAGAGATGCTCCTTTCTTACCCTATTTTAAAGACTTACCTACCCACGCAGTCATGTGCGCTAGCTTGTCAGCTATCTAATATCACCTGGCTTGTCATGTTTTTTTATTGTGTTTGGAGTGCTACATGGATTGTTGTTTTCCATGTGTGTTTATATGTTCGCTAACCATGTGTAGAGTGTCTGATCGAGCCATCCTAGTGTGTGTGTAGTGTCTAGTCTCTTCTTCTATCATGCCTGATAGTCCAAGGAGTCATGCTTGAGAATATTCTTCTCTTCCATTTATGAGCATATACTTATACTTTCTATCAATATTTTATAAACAAAGGCTCTCTAGTGATCTTCAACTTTATTGGATTCAGTGCACATATGATAGGTATGAATCAACAATTGGAGTAGAGTTGTTTGTAGTCACTGCCAAAGAGTTTGTGGATATGAGGTGACAAAGTTTACATTGGCATTCAATTTTACTATGGGCTTGTGCTTCCATATTGATCAGTGTTTGATAGTCACTTGATGGTCATTTTGATCGAAGATTCTTGATGAAGCACTTCGTTTCTAATACAACCAAAATATAGTAAGTACATAATTTCAACCAAGTATAGAATACATGATAGTTTCAATTTTGTGAGTGGTTGGCGGTAAGAAAAATGAGTTCCTAGTGCTTTTGTTAAATGGAGATTCAATTAGATAAATACTTTGGTTTCATTTTCATACATGGCGATTAAAAATACAAATGCAATTGATGAATAAAAACCTATGGGGCATAGTAAGAGGAAAAGAAAAACCACCTATAGATACAAATAAATTGTTGGAGTAGAATGGTAGAGATGATAAAGTCAAGACTATTATTGGTGTTGCTCTTGCAGATTCTGAACTTCATCACATAGATCTAGATAACACTTTTGTCGACATTTGTGATAATCTAAAAGCATAAGCTAAGGGAGAGCTTACTAAGTCACAACATAAAGACCTAGTTGTAGACACTTAAAATGTTTGGTATTTCATGACATATTTCATATTGTGTTTCCATCAATGCCAAAGGGAGAGACTTTTGATGCTACAACTGATTGACTACTTGCAGAACAAAATGTGAAGATGATCATTGAGGTACTAAGGTATATGTGAGACATTAGATAAGTTATTATATTTTCATTCATGCCAACTATGTTTGAATGCACTTATCATATTAGCTACAAACATTTGAAGAAGACAATATTGGTGAAGAAAAAGATATATTAGCATGAACATGAGATGAATGAGAAAGTTATGAATATGGTATTAATTGGGTAACTTATTGATGAGTCTATGAAAATATGATAGTGATTTGAGTGGCTTACACAATTATGTTAAGTATTAAAGTTCAAGAATCTACAATGTGAAATTGGTTGGTATATGAAGAACTTAGTATACACTGAGCATGTGTAGTGCACATGGAGTGTGGTATTAATGGAGTAGGAAGAAAGTGACACATCATAGTATTGATCTAAAGGGAGAAATAAGAAGGAACGTGTGAATGTTGACATGAGATGATGAGCTAGACAAATCTGGAAGATTTCAAGAATAAAGATAAAGTTTGAACTATGAAGAACTATGGCTGACAAAATTCAAGGTTGATCAGATGATGAAGAATGAAAATTAAGGCACAAGTTATGAGGAAGGTTAAAGAGGCTAAATCAATGAAGGAGATTAAGATGAAAAATCTATGGCTAAATAAAAAATGGTTTATCTTGTCTATATAAGAAGACAAGAAATTAAAAGGAAATAATCACGCGAGGAAGAAGATTCCATACATGCAAAGCTGGTCAAACAAGTTGAAGTAAGAACTAAGTAATTTTGTAGACAACACCGAGCATCATAAAAAGTTAACCTAGAAGAAAAAAGTTAGAGGAAGGAAGAGATTGAACATATTATGATGACCATAGTTATATTGAGCTTAGCATAGATCTGAATATTGGCAAGTCAAGTTTCATTTGAGTCAGGTCATATATTGTTTCTTTCTAGCCATTGCTACAAATAAATTCTCTTAACCAAGTGAGACTTAACCATCTTTTATTATTTCTTTATGACATTCAATGAATGCTACTTGTTTTCTTGTTGACCCCAGTGAATGTATGGTCATAGAGAACTAGTAGTGATAAATCATCTAACAAGGTCACATCTTACAGTGTATTTTGTAACCTTTAACAAGGTTGGCTCTTAACTGATCTCACTTCAAAAGAGTAAAAATATTTTTTGTACTATTCCCAGGTCATTTTTCCCCTGACATGGTTTCCACATTAAAAATCAAGTTTAAATGTGTATCCATGTGATGATTTGTTATTTTACTTTACACATTACAATAACTGGTTTGATCAGCATATATACTAGATAATTTATCTAATAGATGCTTAATGAATCAGAAAGGCAGTCAAGTGTTTATGAAGACATTTAAAGTTTATTTGTTGAAATTATTTTATACATCACTGAGGAATTTGGTATTGTAGGATAACTAGACTTAGCCAATTCACCCCATCCCCTCTTAGTTATTTAATGGTGTTAGGTGTCTCTAGATATTCAACTATGGATTGTTTGTTGAATCCAAATTATCTCTTATTGTATCTATTCTTTTGCAGAACCAATTTTCCTTTAACATATTGACTAGGATATTAAGATAAAAAAAAATCCACATCTAGATTGTTGATTCATTCTAGATTAATGTGAACTGTCACTTTGTGCATGATAATCTAAAGGTTATTAGAATAGTACAAATTTAATGTTTTACTTAAATTTAGGGGATTCAAATCATAGGGTTCTCACTAAACGGGAAATACAATATCAGGTGTGTTCATATTGGGGGGTTTAAATTGGGGAAAAAAGGGGGAATATATATTGCCTAAATAGCGGGGGGAGGGTTGGTTTGAGGTAGGTCTTGGGGGTTAATATAAAAAAAAGGTTTTTGCGTGATATTGGGTGGGTATTGCATAGGGGTGAAAAAAAGGACTTTTGGGGCAATTTTTTATTTAAAATAGGTGTATTCTTTAGTATGCCATGGACGCATGTGATATGATTTAGGGTCACTATGTCAAGCCCCCATGATTAGAATATATTGTATGAAGGTTGATTCATAGTAGATATATTCCTTAATGCTTTACATATTGGTTTGTTGTGTTAATGTAGGTATAAATTTTCAATTGAAAAGGAAGAATTTTTTTTCACCATCACAATGTCAGATATTTGTATCCTTCCTATCGCTATTAGATGTCTCTTCTCATAAAAAAAATATAATGTTTAAGAAATCTCACATATTTTACTATATTATTTTGTGCAAATTTACACTATTTTGTCTTACATAATCGAATATTTTAAAATATAGATTCAACATCTTTCACCTCTTATATGACTTTAATCAGAAATTAAAAAATATTATATAATAGAATAAAGATATAAAAAAAATCAAATCCTTGTTAAAATATAGATTCAACCTCTTGCACCTCTTATACATGACTTTAATCAATAATGAAAAAAATTATAGAATTTAGAAAAATAAAGATATAAAAATCTCAAACCTTGTTAAAAATATTGGGGGCTTTAAAATGGGCAAAAGAAAGGGGGCAATATATTACCTAAATACAAAGGATGGGTTTTTTTGAGGTAGGAGGTGGGGGTTATATAGAAAAATTGTTGTGGGGGATATTGTGTGGGTATTGGAGGGGGGTGAAAAAAAAGGACTTTGGGGCAATATTTTTTTCAACATAGGTGTATTCTTTAGTATGCCATGAATGCATGTGCTATGATTTAAGTTCACTAAGTGAAGCCCCTGTGATTAGAATATATTGTATCAACATTGATTCATAGTAGATCTATTACTTAATAGTTTACATACTGGTTTGTTGTATTAATGCCTATAAATTCTAAATTGAAAAGTAAGAATTTTTCTTTTGCAGTCACAATGCCAAATATTTGTATCCTTCATATCACTATTAGATGTCTCTCCTCATGAAAAAAATAATAACACTTAAGAAATATCACATATTTGCCTACATTATTTTGTACAAATTTACACTATTTTCTCTTACATAATTGAATATTTAAAATACAAATTCAACCTCTTGCACCTCTTAAATGACTTTAATCAGAAATAAGTAAAAATTATAGAATAGAAAAAAGATATTAAAAATGCAAGGCCTTGTTAAAAACATTTCCCTCCATCAACAAGTAACTAGGTCATAGTTTTAAAAAAATGATTTTTTATAACTCATAATGGCTCAACTCTATAAATTAGACATATAACATAAACACAAATATTATTATAGATCAAACAATTACAAAAATAGTTAATGGTAACATAAACCAGCTAAATGGGATATTGGAGTTGATGAGTACAATCTTTAGATTTCATAAGTTCAACAAATATTTAAAGGACTTATATTTTTACAACTTCTAAATCACTGTTATAATTGCCATGGATGGAGAGCCAAGAAACCTAAATTTACATATTCATCACCATAGGTAGACGGGGTCGATGAGGGATTTCCTTATATATTCTTTAGTCTCATTTGAGGAACTTCCATAGCCATCCTTGTACTTGTAGAGGAGCATACAACATTGCCTCATATTAAAAATAAAACTTTTGCCACATTTTGGGGGTTCGATAATTAACTTGAAATACTCATAGTTCAATTGTTTCAATGTGTTATCAAGAATTTCTTCAAAATATTGTAGAGCATCCTCTTTTGTAGAACTTGGGGTCTGGTTCATATAGCATGCCATACATGAGTTTATTTGTCCTCGAGCCTCTTCAGCCTACACAACAAAAGAAAAAAGGTCAAAATATATATTTTATTTTAATTAGTCATTGTTCATTGATAGTTTTAATTGGGTTGACTTAAACAAGACACTGCAATCTTTGACATGTTATAAGATTAGTCATCTAAATTCACCATAATAAGTGAGTTATATTGCAAATGTTAGTATTGGTTTCAGATGACCTAGCTAAGAAAGTCAAATTTTTAGAGTATGTTGCCTATTTATAAGTGATATTTATGATGAATCACCTATAACAAATAATAATTGAGATGTGTTGTCTACACCTAATAGTTAAATACCTCAGAAGTTGCAGTGTCATTTTTTAACCGCCACACCAATGCAACAAGTTGAAAAATATTTGAAGATTCATGGATGATGGGGAGATCATTATCTGTAATAACCTCACCCATTAAAAAGATTGGGTGTAAAGCACAGGGAACAAGACCCACAGATATACAACGTGTCTTTAAATACTCTTCCATTGTTGGTATGTACCCTGCTTCTGACCACTCTCTTTCTGTCATTAGAGCATCGATGAACATCTCCCACTGTACTAGAAAGAAGCAATGTGGTTACATAAAGTTGTACTCCTAGAAAATAAATTATGAAAAGTATGGGCATTTAATGACATACATCTTTTCTAATGTAATGGAGCATGTCGCGTCCTTGCTGCTTTGTTGCCTCCTTATTTGTTTCATTCACCACTTCATACCATGCTTTGAAGATTATTTTCATATATTCTGGAAGCTCATCTACCAAGGAGATATCACAGCTGAATGTAATAAAAAGAATCAGTAAACTTGGTTTCAAGCAAAATATCTTACTAGGAATTAAGAAATTACAAAACTACCTCTTTATCGCATCTCTAAAAGTTATCAACTCCTCCACTGTTCCATAAGTGTCATAAATATCATCCATGACCAATACCAAGGAACCAATTTTGGTGAAGTTAATTCTACACATCGAATACTCTGGCTCAAACGTGCCCACAGAAAAATATGTCTCTACAATCCTTTGTCGAGCAAAATCGACTTCTATCATGCGTGACTTTTTCCACCAACTAGAACATACAACATATAGCAAACATGGTTACTATTTATTAAAATTATTATGGAGTAACAATTTTTAAAATTCGATATAGTTTTATATCACTGACCTTGAGAGAAGTTTCAATTCTGCCTGATGTAAAGACTGTTCAATGTTGAAGTATAATTTAGCTAATTCCATGTAACAGGAATTATGAACGTAGGGCATGCTGTCGAAATAAAAGGAAACCTAAGATATGAGACAACGGACGAGACAAAGTTTATAAAAATACAAGAAAAGTTTGTTAACTCACTTGAATAGGGTTTTGCTAAGCTGTGCATGATTATCGTCATAAGCATCAATGTAGTTCCTTGCCTCTAAGATGGAGATACTTAGGTGCCAAGAATACTCCAACGCATCTTCAGTCTGAAAACATACGTGACACAAAATTTCAATTGGTTAAAAATCTCTTTCTCATTTTTTCCTCCGCTTCTAAGATAAAGGATAATAATGTTGCAGAAGTCTTTAGAAATTCAAAAACGTATACAATTTCTTTTAGATGATTTTTTTAAAAACATAATAATGTTGCAGACCTCTTTAGCTAGTTTCTCATTGCATAAGATATTGTCTGCATTTAGTGATTCTCTGAGATACTTAGAAGCAAACAGTCTAGCTTCATCCATAATTTTTTCTCCAGGGAGCGCAAGGTCCGAAGCTCTAAACAGATTCAATATACATCTATGTTCTATGCGTCTCTGGCCAGAACTGGTGAAGAAGCATCCTTCTTCATCTTTGAAATTATTTAGCACCTCTGAGATTTTATCCATGTCAGTAGTATAAATCAACCCAGTTTAATAATAATGACAAACTGAACTGCATAAAATCTATGTTTGACAGAAGATAATTCACCTGGGGAGACATTGTATCCATGGACCCTGAGGGTTCGGAGTCCCAGTGCAGTAGTATTGAGATCCGGAAAAAGGCTCTCTCTACCGCATCCAATACCCTTTTCACTCCAATATCTGCTCCATAATTATCATCATAACAAACTTAAGTTCATTTGGGTCAAAAGAAAAATATGACTACGAAGAGATAGTTACCGTTAAGCAGATTCTTACCCATAAACGTAATTAAGAGCTACTTTGATTTCCTCTTGGAAATGTCTGCCTATTCCAAGACGCTCGATATTATCAACCAGCGAAAGTCGTTGAAGCAAATCGATTGGATACAAGCAGGGCACTGTTTGACAATTTACATGTCAGCAATAATCCGTTTAAAAACAATGAATGACCAACTCACATCACATGAAACACTATATTTAGAAAATGTAACGTACCAGACCCACTGAATTTGTCCATAAGATTATTCAAAAAGCCAAAGCATCTCTCATCGCCGGTATTAATGAGTACACAGGCAGTGGAAGCAGGCGAGCTAAGAAAAGACCCATCTTTGCTCTGGAACATCATTATCTTTTTCCAATCAATTATTTCCTCAAGCCCCTCCAACGCATTCAACATACGTGTTGGAATATCCCCCTCCATTGAGATACTGCAAGTGAAGTGAATCATAAGAAGAAAGAAATCGCAAACAGAATCTCCTATATAACACAAAAGCATTAACAAGTTTCTTACTCCGTAAGAAGTGCTGCTCGCTTGTTCATCAAAGAAGTATTATTATACGGGAGACTCAGCCCTAGAGATTCTGCCTTTTTCATCAAAGCAGGAAAGATTATTTCAAAATCTGGAGACAAGCTTTCGTCCTTTTCTAGTGATTTCAGATGATGTTGAATGAAATGAACACCTGCATATAAAAACAATTACTTTAAGGTCAGAAGGGAAACATGGCATACCCTAATTTACTAAAAACTTCAACATCATAATAATATTATAATGAAACATAAATATAACCTTTTTCTACATTAGGGTGTCCTGTATTCCAGGTGAGAAGGGCAACCAGAGAAGCGAGAGTACAAAGCAAACGATCACACAAGAGAAAAGTTGAAGGAAGCCCCCATGAACCATCCTCCAGCTGATTGCGGATAAGCCATTTTATGGCCTGAGGAAAGTGTGGGGTGTGAGATCCGTCCTGGGCAGGAACCATTGCTACCCAGGCCGTGTCATAAGCTGATGGACTGATTTCTCCATCGTCAAGAGCTCTGAACATTTCTTTTATCTTCACAACCAGATTGTTGGCCCACTGCTGGTACGAAGGAGCCTGCAACACAAACACAAACAGAGAAAGATCAGCCTAGCTTGGCAAGGCTTGGATGTTTTGATTTGAGGCAAAATTAAAATCTGTCTTACCTGATGATATGGTGTGTTGAGAGACTGTAAAACATCATCACTCCACACATCGCTATGATAATTGGCAGTCCGTCGAGGGACAGAAGATTTAATGTTATTATCAGCAATCATAGTCATTGCTCTGACAGGAGGAGTTGCTTGCGGAGTGCAAGAAACCCATCGTTGTGGTCTGTAATTCACCGAGCGTTGTTGGAATGCTTTGTTAAGGAGAAATGTATTCCTCTTAGAGACTGAAGAAACGGAAAGTCCAGCCATTAATTAAGGAATAACAAGTTCCTTAAGAAAACAAAAGAAATTGAGATGGGTGTCTATGACAAATGGGTGCTATAAATAGGCAACAAACAGGGAAATGTTTCCACTCGTATAAATGACTTTTCAATTGTAGGCGTTCAAAGTCGCGGTCAAGCCGCCCGCGTGGTCAAGTCACAGCCAAAATAAACCAGGCAGGACAACGACAATTCTCGGCCATTAAAATGTCAGGAAATTTCGGTCTTCTCGAAGCATTGTGTCTAATAAACGTAATTAGGATAAAAATATCCAAATAGTGGTCAAGTTGCAGACGCAATAAAATGATATCATTTGAGCTAATGACGTCAGGAAATTAAGGTAATACCGAATTTTTGGGTCCAATAAACGTGTTTTGTTAAAAGATTCCTTCCAAAATCCAAAATAGTGCCCACCTAAACGCAAATCTTACCAAGGGGGACACTTAGTTTTTTTTCCAACTTTTTCAAACTTCCTTTATGCATTTTACGTTTTAGTATACGATTTAGCCAATACCATGTCAATGTGGCCGATGACGTCTCACTCTACGGAAAGAGAGACGTATTTCAGATTAGCATGCTCTTGACTTGGTCAGATTTTCAAATTAACATTACTTTTGCTTGCTCGAGCTCCGTGTGTAAATCAATTAATTTTTAAATAATATATTTTTGGCAGATGGTGCAGGTAGTTTAGAAAATTCTGTGTGCTTTCTTTGTGTATGATGGTACTTAGTGTGTAAATCAATTAATTTTTAAATAATATATTTGTGGAAGATGGTGAAGGTTGTTGAGAAAATTCTGTGTGTTTTCTTTGTGTATGATGGTACTTAGTAGGTAAATCAATTAATTGTTAAATAATATATTTGTGGAAGATGGTCCAGGTTGTTTAGAAAATTTTGTGTGCTTTGTTTGTGTATGATGGCCCTCAATTTGTGTGGTTGAGTTTTCTCACATTTACTTAGTTTGGTGGTCTTTGGTTTGAGTTTTGCTCCTCATTTTTCATAATTCAAATTTGTACATATTCATCATCTAAGTCTGATATAATCTTATTCATCATAGTTTATGGAATTTGTTGGCCTTTGGTTTGAATAGTTTTATTCATCACCTAAATCTTATTTAATCTTTATCTATTTTATAATTCCAATTTGTACGCTTGGTGAATTTTACCTTAATATATTTGCATACATAAATTTTAATAATTAAAAAAAATTATAGAATAGAAAAAAGAGATAAAAAACTCAAAGCCTTGTTAAAATATAGATTCAACCACTTGCACCTCTTATATGACTTTAATCAGCAATGAAAAAAATTATTACGTAAATTTTAATAATTATTTTGATTTGAGTTTTGCTTCTCATTTTTCATAATTCAAATCTATATGCCTTATTTATCATTTAAATCTGATATAATCTTATTCATCATAGCTTATTGAATTTGTTGGCCTTTAGTTTGAATAGCTTTATTCATCATCTAAATCTTATTTAATCTTTATCTATTTTATAATTCCAATTTGTACACCTTGTGTGTTTTAACTTAAAATATATATATATATATATATATATATATATATATATATATATATATATATATATATATATATATATATATATATATATATATATATATATATATATATATATATATATATATATATATATATATATATATATTTGCATACGTGAGTTTTAATAATTACTTTTAAAATTTACTTTTGAGCTTTTATTGAAATCAAAAGTAGAATAAAATGAAAACTGAATAAAGAAAGTTTATTATGGATTCCTTATTTTATTATGTGTATTTCTTGTGGAAAATATTATCTTTGTCACATCCCATAATGGAATTTTATGAGTTTTGTTAACTGTTTGAGAATTATTTAGCAATACAAAAGAGGACAGATAACTATTTAAGAGAAATATAATTTTTATCTCTCTTCCAAATATCTCATCAAAGATGGTTTGATAAAGAGGATGATATTTTGTGAAAAAAAATGAATATAAAGTGGGTTATTGAAGTCTTGTTTTACAAAAAATAGGTTTGATATGAGTTCAAAATAATTTATAAATACTAGGAAGGGGGAACATGTTAATAGGGTTAACATAGTTTAGAAATTTTATATTCTATTTTATGAAATGAAACTAAGGTGCAAAAAATGCTTCCTAACACAAATCTAATAGGGGGTTCTAATGCAAATTTTCTTTACAAATCTTGTTATAGAATTTTAAAAAGAAACAAATTCACACAAAGATAATAATATGCATAAATATATTTTTTTTATTAGATAAAAGGAAGTTTGAAGGGGACCCAAAACCCTAAGCAAAAAAAACAAAGTCACGAACTGATTTTACAAGGACCAGCAACCCAGAGTATCAAAAAAGAATTCGAAGGCTGATTTTATAGGGACCAACAACCAAGTCAAGTTGGTTTTACAAGGACTAGCAACCACCATGATTCAAACAAATAACAAGACCAAAAGTCCAAAAAATAGAGAGAACTAAACAGAGCAGAAAGAAGCAACTAAATTAGACCAAATCTTTAATAGCACTAGTAGTAGAAGTTCCTACAACAGAAACCTCTTTGAGAGAGTCTTGAATATTCTTGGCAGTGAGATGGAGGTCAACTTTCTTCGTGCTTTCTCTAGTTCTTCTGCTCAGACAACCAGCCAACAGCAGAGCATAACTGGTTGAAGTAGCTTCATTAGGAGAAGCTCTTCCAATAGAAGCAGGAGCAACCAGGATGGATGAAGTAACAACCTACATTCCCTTCTCCCTATCCTTAATCAATTTTCTAAGGGTGGCTTCATAATTTTGAAGTTTAGTTGGAATGTTCCCAACCAGAGTTTCTAGCTCACTCCGCTTCTTACTTTCCTCATCCATCTTAACCTGTAAAATAAGGGTCTTATCTTGGAAGGAAGAAACAGAAGAGTGTAATTTTTTAATCTCATTATACATCTAGTTGTCCAAAGCCATCCCAAGATTAGCTTTATCTTTGGCTTTATTAAGAAAATCCAAATAATTATCGTCTCCCTCTAGGTCTTGAACATCCATAGTATCAACATTCACTTGATTCTTTTCTTTTTCTAGCATATCCTTGATGTCCTAATTTTGGGTATTGGGTGCACTATCTGTGGCAGGGTTTTTATCTTCTTGACTGCATTTAGCCTAAGGAACATTAGCTAACATAGGCTCAAGGGAGAGGGGAACATTAACAAGGGACTTCTCAGAAAAATCCATTTCCAGAGAATGGGTAATCAGGTTGATTAACCCATCATTGTCATTCTTACTATTCTCCATATTGACATTGGTATCTTGCAAGACATCATTATACTCGATCTTTTCACTTTCATCTTTAATGACAATATCCTCATTCAGAAGACTAGCATTATGACTAATTTTTCTTTTACGCTTAGTGGAAGAGGAAGGAACATTGTCATTGGCTTTAGCCTTATTAGCAAAGGGCTTACCTTTCTTGCTCACCGTACTAGGGGAGGTTTGCAAATAATCTTGGGCCAAGATATCATCCAGGCTGAGAGAGGTATCATTGATTTTAGAAGAGCACCCATCACTCGCAGTTTGGGCCATTTCATCATCTTGGGAAGTAGCATCTTCCTCCAAATCACTTGAGCTTTGTTCTGATTCCATTTCCATACCCAAAACCCACTTTCCGCTATTTTTGTTTTTCTTCGAGGACTCATCATCATTTTCCTTAATACTGAGTGTGCTTTCCACATCCCTTTTCTATTTACTACTAGAGACCAAATGAGAAGGGGTATTGTCCCGACAGAACTCCGTGATAAGAAGGATGAGACCCTCATGGAGGATAGGTCTTGAAGCCTTTTTCTTATGGGCTTTAAGCCCTTGTAGGAGAGAATTCACCAAATAGAAAGGAAAGGATTCTTTTCTTATAATAGAAGTGGTTCAGATAAACTAAGTGGAATTGACGAACGCTACAAAGCCTCCCATCCAAAATGAAATACATCCACACATAGGTCAGAACCTCCTGCCAGATGTCCTTAATTTGATCAAGGTCATAAAAGTTACCAACGTTCACCAGTTTCACATCCTCCTGGTCAGTTTTAGGAAAATGCTTAACCACCTCTTCCAAAGTTTTTTCTGTTTGTAAAATTGCATGCCTTCATTCGGCAACCTCGTAACCTCAACAATGAAGTCAGCATTAAGAATAAATTGTCTTCCATAGAGAGTTGCCTTGTTACCCTCCCATTCTTTTTAGAATTTGTCTGTCACATGAGGTTTGTAACCATGAAGTTTTTCAATATAGGTGGTCACCTTCCCTTTCTCAAGCTAATGCCAAAATTTCTTCTTCTTTTTCCAATTATTAAACTTCTTAGGTTCCAACTTCTTCACTTTCCCTCCCATATTCATAGAAAGAACAAAGCTCTGCAAAATGAGAAAAAGAATGCTAAGAGAAATACTCCAGGAAAGGTTCAGTGTGTTACCTCTTGAAAGCCCAAAAAACACCCATAATCTGTGTGAAGTGCTGAAAACCATGCAAGCACGGAAACCATTCGATTTAAAGCAATAAATGAAAGTAGTGATGATTTGATAAGTGGAGGCTGGGAGAAAATCAAATGCAGATTTTCCCTTTTCGAGATATGTTTCTCTCATAATTATACTTTTCTTTTAAATCATCATCCATGCTTAGCTGGTCAGTCCACGTGACTATTTCATTACTTTGAAGTACCAAGTTGGCCATCTAATCAGCCAATGTGTTCATCTCACAATAGTTATGAGAAATGAATACTTTTTGAAAAAAAATGAGGTCTTATTTTCTTTCTAAAAGAAAGTTAGATATGTTCTAGGCAGGGTCATTTTTTTCGCTGAGGATATTAACAATATTTCTAGAGTCCCCTTCCACCTAGAGGTTCCTACGACTAGTATCCTTAGCTAGCTTGATCATATAATGGGCTCCAGTCATCTTAGCTTTATGGCTAGAAGTGATTCGAAGAGGAATACCGTGAGTCCTGATAATATTGCAATTATAGTCCCTAATGACACCCCCACAACCAGCCTTGCTAGGGTTCCCTTTGGAAGCACCATCAAAATTAGCCTTTATCCAGCCATTAGGAGGAGATAACCAGATGGCATTCTCCCTCAAATTATCCATTTTGACTTTACTATTATGACTAGGATGCTCCAAGTTGAGATTGGAAGAGGGGCCCAAATGCGATATAAAATTCTCCTTTATATTTATGATAATTCTTTTTCCAATGACCCAGGAAGGGGTGCTGGTATTTTTGAAGATTTTTTCATTCCTTTCTTTCCACAATCCCCAAAAAATATGGGGGAAAGAATACTGCTAGAGGAGGAAAACATGTTCTCCTTCAAAGGGGCTTCTCCAACTTAAATAACTATCAGAGGGATTCTCCTGAAAAGTCCATTGAATTTCTAAGATATTTAAAATTTCCTTCCAAACATCCCTAGCATAACAACAATGTAGAAAAATATGATTAATTGATTCCATATCATTTCTACAAAGACAACACCAGTTGGTTAAGATCATCCCTCTTTTTCTAAGATTGTCAATAGTGAGAATTTTGTGTTGTAAAGCAATCCAAAAGAAAAAACTCAATCTTAGGAATAAGACCTTTAGTCCAAGCTTTAACCCAGGGGAGGTCAATTCTCTTTTCTTCAAAAAGGGAAGAAACTTTGAAGTTACCACTCGGGTGAAGAGCCCAGATGACATTGTCTTGAGAATTGAGATTGATGCAAGAAGAAAAAAGAGAGAGTTGAACATGGGGAAGATTGATATCCAAGGATGTTAGGTCCACCCACATGTTTTTAACCCAGTAGTCATTGACTTTAACACCAAAGGTGGCTTTGCAATGCTCAATGATCTGGTCATTATTGTAAAACTAGTTCACGGGAGAGTCCCATAACCAGCTAACCTCCGAGAAACAAATAGTTTTACCATCACCCAGCTTCCATTTATAGCTTTTGGTTAGAGTACTCTTTGTGTCTTGAACAACTTTCCAAATGGAGGACACTTTATCTAATTTTTCAGCAGACAGAAATCCATTCAGGGAGGGAGTTTGCCAAAGATATTTACTCTTCCAAATTGTACTTCAGTCCCTATCTTCTTTAAAGACTCTCCAACCTTGTTTAGCTAGGAGGGCCTTATTCATTTTCCTGATGGGCCTAATGCCCAGCCCCTTAAGATTTTTGGGCTTGCAAACAGAGTCCCAAGCAATAAGAGGAAGTCTTTTTTTATTCTTAGTGCCAGTCCACAACAAGTTTCTTTGAATTCTCTCCATGGCTTCAACATTCTTAGTAGGCATTTTGAGAAAACTTAAAGCATAGATGAGGAGTCTTTGAATGCAGGATTTGAGAAGAGTAATTTTACCAACTTGACTTAGCAGAGTGCCCTTCCAGCCTACCAATTTTTTGTTGTGATTATCAATGAGCATTTCCCGGAAGGATTCAGATGGTTTGGATCCAAGGTAGAGGCCTAGGTATAAACCTGGGAGAGAAGCAATAACACAGCCCAAAATCCTTGAAATTTTATTTTGTCTCTCTGGGGGAGTGTTCAAAAAGAAAATAGAACTCTTCTCCCAATTGATGAGTTGACTAGAGGCTTTAATATAGATATTAAAGGCATTCTTGTAACTTCTAGCTCCATTCAGAGTGGCAATCCCCATTAGAACCGTATCATCCACAAACTATTCATGGGAGAAAGCATTGGATATAGATGAGGAAATGAGGCCATGGATACAACCTTGAGCATTAAGATGATTAATGTATCTTCCCAGACATTTTGTCAAGATGATAAATAAAATAGGAGATATGGGATCCCCCTGTCTGAGTCCTCTAGAAGGAGAAAATAAATTAGAAGAAGATACATTGACCAAGACAGCCATAGAAGTCATCGAAACAAGATGAGAAATGAGCGAGATGCATCTTTTCCCAAAACCAAAGGACTCCAAGATCTTAAGTAAGAAGGTCCAATCCACTCGGACATAGGCCTTGGACAAATCCAACTTCATAAGAAAGCCTTGATTTTTAGAAGCCATCATCAAATGGATATTTTCATGAGCAATAATAACCGAATCTAGAATTTGGTGGCCAGGGACAAAGCCATTCTGTTCAGAGGAGATGATGTCCGGAAGGATAGCAAGGATTCTTAGGGTGAGGATGTTGGAAATAATCTTGTAAATGGAGTTACAGAGACTGATAGGATGGAAAGCATCTAGAGTATTAGACCCCACATTTTTGGGAATAAGAGCCAAAAAAGTGGAATCAAGCTCTTTCAAAAGGCATCTGGCACCAAAGAATTCCTTAACAGCATCACAAACATCTTTACTAACAATATGCCACTACTTTTGGAAAAATGCCATCGGGAAACCATCTGAGCCAGGCACTTTGTCACCTTCAAAAGAGAGAACAACTTTATGGATTTCAGTGGCAGAAGGGATAGCCACTAAAGCAGAATTCTGATGGTCAGAAATGATGGAAGGAATACAATCCAACATTTGATTTTGACTAGAGTCACAGAGATTCTAGTCAAAAGTGAGAAGGTAGGAGAAGAAATCCTTCAATATTTTAATAGTTATGTCTTCCACATTAGCGAATTCTTCATGACCAATCTTGAGATTAGAGATTCTTTTAGCAGATTTTTGCTTCAGGGTAGTGATGTGGAAGTATCTAGAGTTATGGTCCCCTTCCTTAAGCCAGATTTCCCTAGACCTTTTTCTCCAGTAAGAATCTTCAAAGGAGATACCATTGTAGAGTTTAGACAGAATCTCATTTTCCTTCTATCACAAGCTCCTCCAAATAACCGACTACTTGAATTTTTTTCTGAGTCACCTAAAGTTCCTTTTTTAATTCTTCTTTATTTTTAAAGATGTGTTCCACTCTTTAACTCTATCTTTAACAATTCTGAGCTTTTTAGCAATTCTAAACATAGTTGTTCCTTCCACTTTTTTTTGCCACCAAATGTTGTAGACATCTTTGAAATCCTTGTGCTGCATCCACATTTTCTCAAATCTAAAAGGAAAATGTCTCGTCTTACCAATGGGATCAACAACAAAGACTAGAGGGAAATGGTCCGAGGCAATTTTGGCAAAGGATGGGAGAGAACAATTCCAATCCCAAATCTAGTTATGAGAAGCCAACACTCTATCAAGTCTATCTTTAATTTATTTCTGACCAATCCTTTTATTAGACCAAGTAAAATCAACCCCTTTTAGATCAATATCAATGAGACCTTCATGGTTGACAAAGTCCATAAGGTCCATTCGGTCATCCAGATGGGTAATATTACCTCCCATTTTCTCATGGTCATATAAGGAGACATTGAAGTCACCCATAAAGAGCTAGTTGGGTTCATCAAAATTAGTTTTCAAATCCTTAAAGATTAGACCATAGAGTCTTCCTAGATCTAGCAGATTTAGGAGCATAAATGTTGACTAAAATCCAATCATAGTTAAGGTTAAAATGATGAAATTTAACCATTCTAAAAAATTTATTCTCCATGAGAGTAGTACCAAAAATAATTGCTCCATTCCAGAGAATAAGAGTGCCTCCAGAGGCTCCTTCAGCACTTCCAGTAACCTAACCTTAATTCTTGAAAACTTTAAATTATCTAGCCTTTTCCTTAGACATTTTGGTTTCCTGAATCACAAGGATATCAGGTTTGTGATCTCTAGCTAAGTTTATAACAACTTCCATTTTATGGAGACCATTAAGTCCCCTTACATTCTAGGTGATGAATTTCATTTTTTACTTGGGGTAAACTGGAGGATGGTAGACTGTTTACCATCTGTAATATCCCACAGACTCTCTTGAGCTCTATCAACCTTATTTCTTTTCCATCATCTTTTCTTGGGAGAGCTGGTAGTAAATTTGAATGATGAAACACCAACATCCATTGTTTTTCTTCTAGTTGCACCAACAAGAGTTGAAAGAACCACAACAAACTTCTTAGGATTAGCCTTCCTTTCAACCTTGGTAGGCATGGATGACACTTTCTGGTTTTTATCCACTGGAACTAGGGATGAAAGAACCAGAATAGGCTAGGCAGAAAGATCCACATATTCAGGGTCCAACAAGATGCTTTGGTTCTTCATGGATGAGGGAAGATCCTCCATTTTCTAAAAATCACAAGGAGTAGAATCATCTTTAAGCACAACTGAGAGCTCCTATCCAACACCCAGCTATAACTGGTCAATCCTTGCTATAGGATACACATCCATTAGGATGCATTGACTCTTGAAGGAAAGGGGATTATCCTTATCTCTTGAGGGCTTGATAGAAGTCTCCTGATCAACTTCCATTTCAAACATTGAAAGCAATGAATCCCCCATAGGGGGGTGCTGGGTAATCCAAGAAAACTCATACTCAATCACTTTCTAAGAGTTCAGCTTAAGGGTCATAGAGACCTCTTGATTTTCCATATTGTGAGATTCCTCTCCTTCCACAGATTTTGTCTCATGACTCTTATGTTCCAAGATAGTATTTAGGTGCTGGTCCTCAATAGAGGGTGTGGCTGAAGAGGTGATCTCCAGTTCTGAAACCTTAACTGTCTCTTTTTTTGGCCTCCATACCAAAATTTTCTTTTTATTTTTATTCTTATTCTTGGGATGCACGTGATTCTTCCTAAGAGTAATCTTCTAACCTAGCTTGGGATGATTACTCTTAGATTTGGTTTTTGGACAATCCTTCACCCAATGACCCACCTTTTTATAGTAAAAGCAAGCACCAAGCATATCCTCAAATTCCAGATCCTGTGACCATTTGCCAAGTTTAGAAACAATGTCTATCTTTTTTGGGAGATCCTTCACCTGATTAACTTTGACACACATGTAGGCATAAAGTAACCTCGCTTTGGAAGCTACTAGAATATAAATCACTAGGAGACTCCCAAAGGACTTTGCTAAACCCCTGAAAAGATCCTCATTCCAGAATTCCAATGGGAGACTAGGAAGTCTAGCCCATCTTAGGGTAGAAAGGAAAAAGTTATCAGAAAGATCCATATTGGGTTCCCATTTCTTCACATCAGAGTGTCATTACCAAGCTAATAGGGTCCCCCACAAAGGACCAAATCTCTATCCTCATGGCATGTGATGATATAGGACAAGAAACCTCTTTGCATGACTGTGATATCCACATGACCATGAAATTTCCATTTTTTCCTAACCAATAACCTAATGTTGTCAGTAGTTGGTCTTGGGCCAGTGAACTTCCCCACAAGTGTCTGTTTCAACAGGGAGATGGAATGGTCAATAAGGGGGCTAGGGACAAAGATTTTAAAATCCCCTTTTTCCCAGCAAGTAGAGTTTGTAACAGGGGGAAAAGAAGACTTACTCGATGGAATCTTATCAAAGAGTGAAGCCCACTCTTTCCTTTGTTTTGGTACTTGATTCTCACTTTTGACAGGTTCTGTATCGAAAGGTCCATCAAAGGACAAAGGTAGTGTCTCCCCATGTGGAAGAGGGGCCCACAGGTCCCTTGAGGAGCTCCTTGAAACCAAGATTGGTGGAGCTTTGTCATTTCCCAAGAAATCAAGTTGCAGTGTATTATTTTCCTCCCCTTCCAAAAGCTGAATGATCAGACTCGAGGCATTCTCCACCAAACTTTCTTTCCTCTGACCATTCCTCTGATCATAGAGCGAGTCCCCATGACCATTGTCTAGAAGCTTCCCACCCAGTTCACTTAGTTTTCCCAATCTACCTATTCAAAAAAATCAATATTCATAAATATTATACCATAGAACACATGATATATCTTGGGGAAAACCCTATCTGGAAAAAAAATTGACACTTCAAAAGTGCAATACTTTGTATTAGTGAAATAAAAGTTACAATACAATAGCAATACACTACTTCAATAGGAGTCTTCAATCAACAAATCAACACTCTAAATCAATTTTGATAGCATAGCATTTCACATGAAAATATTACATAACTCATACTCTCCAAGTCTTCCTTTTAAAGAAAAAAAAAGAACAAGAGGTAGGTTCTAGATGAAAATACAAAATGGGGTCGTGCATAACATTTGGCCCCATTTTTCAACCACCAAAAAATATGCAAATGAAACGTGTTGGTCTCCAAATGACTCCCCATTCAAACCTCCAATGTTAGGCACTTAAAATATTCTATTTTGAGCTATGGCAGATGCTCTTTCATATATTATAGTTGGGTATGTGCAGGATCATGGTATGCCAAAAAGTGGCAATGTGTAAAAGAAGTCCTGATTAAAAAATAACTACATCTTTCAAATACTATAACATTTTTTAAATCTGAAATATGCATCACATTCTATGCTTCACCTACTATAAGAAGAAATTTTATTTTTTTCAATTTGATGAAGTTTAGACTAAGTTAAGGTGGTCAGAAACCTGAGCTTTTATATTCTGGAAAATTTGTAGCAGAAAAATCATAATAAATTATTTATTTAAAAATAAAATTATAAAAAAGTATGTGTCACATCTAGACATGATTCTACTACTTAAATCTAGAATCTTGTAAAAAAATATTATCATTTGATTGTATTTAGGGTGCTCAGACATACACCTACTTCTTATCTTTAACAAGAAATTTTTATACTATTGATAAAATGATCGGAAAATAGCTATAACATTCAAATGGCATAACATTTTTGAAATCGAAAATATGTCACATTCTATGCTTTTCCCAATACAAGAAAAAAACTAAAATTTTTTAATTTGATGAATTTTAGATGAAGTTAAGGTGGTTAGACACGTGAGTTTTTATATTCTCCAAAAGCTTTAGAAGAAAAATCATAATTAATTATTTACTTAAAAAAAATTACAAAAAAATATGCGTCACATCCGAACATGAGTCTACTACTTATATCTAGAATCTTGTAAAAAAAAATAATATTTTGATTATGTTTAAGGTGGTCAAACATACACCTACTTCTTATATTTTTCCTAATATTTTTATACTACAGCATTGAAATTTGAATTTTTCACCATATAGAATAATTTATTTTCAAAAAAGGGCTAGTATCTTAGAAACTATATTCAATTTTCTATACATTCTCTTCTTACATATTTTATATATAAGATTGATAACTTATTCAAAATTTTATGTCAACTTTCCTAACCCTGATTTTTTGAATTTTCATTGCCACTTAAGGGCCTAGTTTGACATACCATGATCCTGCACATACCTAGTTGTCATAACTATTCATCATAAATATTTCCATAACTTACAACTATAAGAAAATTTGGCATAACTATCTATGTGAATAGAGGTGAAATGGAATCACCTCTATTGGATGAATGTATGGGGAAAATATGAGATCCACTTCTAAATCCAAATTCCCAAAGGAGAGATCCAAATTGATTAACCAAAAGGTTAATGCACAATCGAATCAATCTATGGAGAATATGAAAAATGAAGAAAACCTTATATTTCCCTATAATGGACTTGTGCTTGAAATCTGAAATAATTAAAATGCAAATACTAACCTCAAAATAGGGAAAATCTGGAAAATGCCAATTTCTGATGTTTGTGTATACTTTTGGGCAATTCTGCAACCCAAAAATTTTTCATCTTTTCGAGAGCAAGTAGTCTTTGACCCTCATAAAAGGTCAAAGGCTACATTCTTATTCTTAAGGTTGACTTTGATTTTGTTCGCAAATATCAGAAGTTCACCGAAAAGGGTATCCAAATCTAATCTCAAATCCAAAGTTTCGCACCTACACCTACAAGAAAAAGGGGGTTTTTTTGTTTGTATGGGGGGTTTGCCTTGGTCAAACCCCAATTTAGGAATTAACCTTGAAATTGAATTGAAATATAGTGTACATAAACAAAGCAAATGAAACAATTCACCTTGCTTATGTTGAAGTCCTTGTAGAGGATTTGAATCCTCAAATCCATAAGTAGGGATTCTTCAATGGATGTAGAATGAATGTAGGATGTCTCAAACCAATGATATTTTCTCTTCAACATCAATCTTGAGTAGATCTTTGCATATGAGGAGGCTTGGATGAATGTAGAAGGATGGATATTCAAGGGGGCTCCAGAGAGATTGAATCCTTCAATGGCTAATAATGGATCTCCTTGATGGATGAATGCTTGAAGGCTTGCTTGAATTGTTGAATTCACTTTCTTGCACTTGAGAGGTTACTCATGAAATTTCTTGAAGATGAGATATGAAAACTTGATTGAGAGATCTTCTCACCTAAACTTGATGGAGAAAATGAGAGAGGAAGGCCTCCTTTTATAGTGAACTAGGGCACAAACCTCTAGAGAAGACCGACATTGGGGAATTAAATCTCAGTTAACCTTAACCCCTAGAAATGTGCCCATATTAAATTCAATTTAAGGATTTACCATTCTGAAACCCAAAATGGCCAACCTGGAAGCGGGAAAAAAAATCTTTCCAAAACCCGATACCTGAAAATCAGAAAAACTTGAAATTTGAACTGGGGGTCAAGGACAAGGTCAACTCTTCCCTAGGTTAGAGTTGAGGTCAAGCCTAACCTAGGTTAGATTTGAGGTCAACTTTGACCCTCAATGTTGACTTTGACCTTGAGGTCAAAAACCTCAGGACTCTAGCCTATAATGCCAAGAAATGCAGATAGGAAGTGGAAAAATGGGTGCAGAAGGAAGCAGAACAAGGGGAAAAGCCAAATACATGCAAAGACCCAATCAAGGTGCTTAACATGACTTGAGACCACTTACTCAAAGGGATAAAATCTCTTATCATGGAAGTGCTTCCATTTTAAGATGATACATTAAGCCCCCACTTTAGCAAGAGTATGGACTCGATGCAAACTCTTGATAAAGGAGATCAGAATGAAAAGATAATCTTATCATAATCAAAGGGACAAAGAGAAACCTCAAGTCCCTAGGGACTCAAGTCTTCATTGACTACCAGATCACAATAAGAGATACATCTCTAGAGAGAGAAAGAGGGTGTGATTACCTCTTCCAATGAGAACTTATGTCCCATTGTGAACCACACAAGGAAATGACACTACTAGAAAGATGGAATTGAACCACCTAGTGAATGTGGCTACCCACTAGTCAACCCATCAAGGATTCGCCCTTAGGAATATTCTATTCCATAATAATAAAACCCAAAAATAAAAGAGATCCAATCTTAAGGACACCTCTGACCTTAAGGGATCAAAATATATGTATATTTGAAACTAGAGGGATCAAGAGATCCTAAAATATAAATCCATGCTTTAAGGATTAGTTACTAATACAAAAAGGGAGAAAAGGTATCTTGAAAAATATGTGCGTATCAAAAAAGTGTGTGTGTGCAATAGGTGAGCAGAGCATATGCCCCCACATTAAAGTCATTGCTAACACTTTAATAGGAGCAATGGCTTTAACAAAAACATAAAAAAACTCCACTGATTACATTTCCATGTCGAGATGCCCCCAGATGAAGACAAATCAAGGGAAATACCACATAAACATACAGAGAACACAGAAAGGATCTATTTACCACGGGGTTAGTATGATCATAAGATAATATATATACGATATTAAATGAATTGACATCATTCCCTAAAGAAAGTAGAACTATGATCACAAAGGAGGAAAGATCACATAAGATATATGAATGAGAATCTTTTCAGACCATGACATGGAGACCGAAAAGAATCAGTGCTACCACATCTCGAATCCAAGAAGATTACACAAGGAACATTTGTGAATAATATCACAATTACAACATAACATTGAACAATGCATAGAATAATAGAGATACATATAGAGGAATTTGAACAACAGTTTTGATTCCTTCATCACCTTGTACCAACTGAGTAACAAGGATTGTATAAAAGAATCTAACAACATTTAGCAAACACATTATGGGAGAAACATAGTACAATAGGAAAACACAAAACAAAGCTACCACGAAGGACAAGCCGATCAAGCATGCCGCCTACTCTCCCCATCTCGTTGTATATCATTTAGGGAAGGAGGGTAACTTGCAAGAGGGACTATATCCAACATACTAGGAATGATAGCGAGTTCCAAACAAGGATCCTCTTGAGACTCACAATGTTCAACACTAGGTGTAAGAGTTAATTGTGATGAAAGCATATTAGGTAAATCAATGTCAATGCCAATATCTCATACTCATCATTAACATCATCAGTATAATCAAGAGTATCTTCATCATCCAAATTAATCAAAATAAGATCTAAGATATGAATAGAATCATCATAATCATGCATCTTAACATCATTATTAATAACAACTTCTTCTAACACATCATGCATATATTTATCTGAAGAAGGTAGAGATCTTTGAAGAATAGAATTACGAGCTTTAGCTTGAGCACGACGCTTTTTATGACATTCATTAGCCAATCGATTATGTTTTGATTTATTTGAAATAGGTTGAGAAGTAGGAGGAACAATCACATGATCTATCATGGGTTCTTTAGGGAGATCAATAGGATTATCAACAATAGGAGGAACTATCATAGGATCTTTCACAAGTTCTTTAGGGAGATCGATAGAAGGAACTTGATTAACAGAACTAGAAGCCATAGTTAAAGGAGGTATAGAAGGTGTAGGCAAAAGACCACGATTAAGATCCATAGGAAGTATGCTTAATTAAAGAATCTTACGATGTTTATGAGCTTGATATGAATGAAAAATATTATCAGGTCGAGGAGAACATGAATTATGTAATGAAGGCCAAAAGGAATCAAGAGCGGCACAATCTCTAGGCCTAGAAGGTTGATATAAACAATGATTAACCATCTTCACTTCTTCATCATGAACAAATTTAAGGTACTTATGGATAGGTGAAGCAACAAAATGCATGTCATTCAACCAAGGAAAACCTAGCTTAACTTGAAATTGATCAGAAGTAGGAACAATAACAAAGGTAGTGTTCACAATCATTCCATAGAGTTCCACCGGTAAAGTAATAGAACCAAATGATGGATAAAGAAAACCATTGCAAGTTTGAATTGACACATATGATTTATCATAAGAATCACATTGTAAGCTTTTCATAAAAATATTTTTATCTATAATAACATTGTCTAAGGATGTAGGATCAACAAGACAACCACAAGTAGGTTTCTGAGAAATCCTAGCATAGATGTAAAGGGACCATCAGGAGGTTTAATAGTCTCAGAGTCATCAAAGGTAATCAAAATTTCCTGAGGTCTTTTATTCTTAGGTTGTTGTCAAGGTTTAGGTTGAGTTTTCAATTTAGGCTTAGGTTTTGGTCAAGGTTGAGATTGAACTTGAGGTTGAATATGAGGTTGAGGTTGAGGTTGAGGTTGAGGTGGAGATATAGATTGACCAACATGCTCCACTTGATTAACAACATGATTGAGATCATCCATCTTTGAATCATACACAATTTCCATAGCAGATGGCTAAGCAATGGTATTAGTATCATGCGTAGGTAAAGGATTTGTATAGATTTGAAGGTTTTTATTAAGAGGAGAGACATATTTGTTTTCACTACCATCAATATTATCAACAGATAAGGCATTAGATTCAATTAAGTCTTGAACCTTATGTTTTAAAGAATAACACTTCTCAGTATCATGACCATTCTGATGATGATATTGAAAAAAAGCATTTTGATCAAAAGATTTAGATGGAATCGTAGCAGATAAAAGAGGTCGAATAGGAGGTAAAGTAATCATATTAGCAGTTAACAACCTATTCATAATAGCATGTAAAGATTCAGAAAGAGGAGTAAATATACAATTTAATCAAAAAGCAGTGGATGCAAAAGTGGCATTGTGAGATGCAACAACAACTTGATCAACAACTACATTCGCTTGTTTGTTTATCTTGACATAGTTGTTGAATTTTTTAAAAAATTTTGGATTAGGAGCAGCATCACTTTTATCAACTGGAACAGGAGCCATTGGAGTGTTGCTCTCAAATTGACTCACTTGTAATTGATAATGATGAAGCACTAAACAAAGTTTTTGAAAAGAGGTAAATTCAGTAAGCAAAATCTTATCTCTAATATCCTTTTGCAAATTTGAAATAAACATACGTTGAATATCAATATCAAGAATAGGATAGGAAATCTGAGCATGCAAATGCTTAAATCTACCAATAAATTCAATTAACTTTTCCTTAGAACTTTGTTTACAATGCATCAAATTAGTCAAAGACACTTGCGGGCCAATGTTGTTTTGAAATTGTTGAATAAAAGCATTAGCAAGTTTTGGAAAGGAATCAATAGAATGAAGCAAGGAATAATACCATTGTAAGGCCTTGTCATGGAAAGTTATAGAAAATAGTTTGGCTAAAATCCTATGGCCATGAGAATAATCACTACAAAGGATTTGGAATGTTTTAGCGTGATGAACAGGATCTCCTTTTCCATTATAATTCTCAAGATGAGGCATATCGACTTGCTGAGGAACAAGACTACAAATAATATCCAAGAACAAAGGACTTCCCATGTCACATGTAGGAATACTAAACTTGTTTTAAGTTAAGGAAGCACATTGTTGTTGTAAGGATGACACAATTTGAGCCAAACAAATGATTGTTGAATCATTAGAGGAAATAGGAGGAATAGAAACATTAGACACACTAGGTAAAGTGTAAGAAGCTGCAAGAATAGAAGACACAACTGGAGGAACACTAGGAACTATAGTTAAAAGTGGATTAGAATAAGTAAAAGGAACATTATGATATGAAGGTTGTGATGTAGGAAGGGACACAGGAGGAACACTCATAGGAACATAGGGAACCGTCACAGTCACCAAAGGAGTATAGGTAGGAATACTAGGTAAAGGATTAGAAGGAGGTTCAACACTAGTGATAGGAGGAATCAACCCTAAATCTTGAGCTTCTTGAGTTAAAGGTTTAACATTTGAATGCACAAGGTGAGTAATACCATGCAAGAGGTTAACACCTTGATCACTATCATGAAGAACTTTCTTAAGATCCTCTATAGCTTGAATAGAATCTTGATTACGGTTCTCTTGAATAAGCTAATTACCCATTTTATCAAGTTCAGCTGAAAGTTTTTGGACTTGTTTAGGAGAAACTCTTAAAGCTTCATCCTCATCATGAGATGAGTGAGAAGATTTTTGCTCCATAGTAGGATTGGAATCATGAAGAATCAAATTATCATCTGGGATCCTAAGGAAAGGAGAGGAAGATTCAAGATCAAAGGCACCCATGAGTCTACAACTTCTTCTAATCAGAATGTTATAAGTAGGACTAGTAGTAGTAAAGCTCATAAACCAATGTAATGTGAATGAACTAAACTAAGAACACATAAAGCATGAATATTTTTGTATTTTTAAAATCTAATTAGCATGCAAGATCTAACACAAAAGAGAAATCTACTACTAACAAGATAAAAGGAAATCTAACACCAAAAAACATAATAAGGGCATCCAATTCCATAAAATAAAGGAGAGTAAGTATGTCCGGTTCACCAAAATGAATAGTGAAGGTGAACACACACAATAAGACAAAGGAAAATCTAACACCAAAAAGAAAGAGAGTAAGCTAGTCAGGTTCACCAAAATGAATACAGGTGAAATAGAATCACCTCTATTGGATGTATGTATGGGGGAAATCTAAGATCCACTTCTAAATCTAAATTACCAATGGAGATATCCAAATTGATCAACCAAAAGGTTAATGCACAATCAAATAAATCTATGGAGAATATGAAAAAGGAAGAAAACCTTATATTTCCCTATAATAGACTTGTGCTTGAAATATGAAATAATTGAAATGCAAATACTAACCTCAAAATAGGGCAAATCAGGAAAATGCCAATTTGTAATGTCTGTGTACTTTCAAGAAATTTTGCAACCTATTTTGGACTGGAAATGCTGAGATGAAGAAAACCCAAAAAACTTTTATCTTTCCGACAGTAGGTAGTCTTTGACCCTCATTAAAGGTCAAATGCTACATTCTTATTCTAAAGGTCGACTTTGATTTTGTTCGCAGATCTCGAAAGTTTGCCGAAAAGGGTATCAAAATCCAATCTCATATCTAAAGTTTTGCACCTGCACCTACAAGAAAAAATGGGGCTTTGTTGTTTGTATGGGGGGTTTGCCTTGGTCAAACCCCAATTTAAGAATTAACCTTGAAATTGAATTGAAATATAGTGTGCATAAACAAAGAAAATGAAACAATTCACCTTGCTTATGTTGAAGTCCTTATAGAGGATTCAAATCCTCAAATCCAAAATTAGGGATGCTTCAATGGATGTATAATGAAGGTAGGATGTCTCAAATAAATGGAATTTGATCTTAAACACAAATCTTGAGTAGATATTTGCATATGAGGAGGCTTGGATGAATGTAGAAGGATGGATATTCAAGGGGGCTCCAAAGAGATTGAATCCTGCAATGGCTAACAATGGATCTCCTTTATGGATGAATGCTTGAACACTTGAATACTTGAAAGCTTGCTTGAATGCTTGAATTCACTTGCTTTCACTTGAGAGGTTGCTCATGAAATTTCTTGAAGATGAGATATGAAAACTTGATTGAGAGATCTTCTCACAAAAACTTGATGGAGAAAATGAGAGAGGAAGGCCTCCTTTTATAGTGAACTAGGGCACAAGCCTCTAGAGAAGGCTGACATTGGGGAATTAAATCCAAATTAACCTTAAAACCTAGAAATGGACCCATATTAAATGCAATTTAAGGATTTACCATTCTGAAACCCTAAATGGCCGACCTCGAAGCGGGAAAAACTATCTTTTCAAAACCCGATACCCGAAAATTAGAAAAACTTGAAATTTGAACTGGGGATCAAGGACGAGGTCAACCTCTGCCCTAGGTCAGAGTTGAGGTTGAACCTAACCTAGGTTAGAGTCAAGATTGACTTTGACCCTCAAGGTCAACTTTGACCTTCAGGTTAAAAACCTTAGGACCCCAGCCTAGAATGCTAGGAAATGCAGATAAGAAGTGGAAAAATGGGTGCAAAAGGAAGTAGAATAGGGGGGAAAGAAAAATACATGCAAAGAACCAATCAAGGTGCTTAACATGAACCCATACCACTTACTCGGAGGGCTAAACACTCTTAGCATGGAAATGCTTCCATTTTAAGATGATACACTATGCATATTCTCTTCCAACTTATAATAACCCAACATGGGCACCCACCTTCTCCATACAAAAGGCATCTCATACCACTTGTCCAATTCATCATATAATTTTTTTATAGCTTGAGATTTGTCAAGATCCTCAAAGTAGGATACCTAGCTCCACAGGTGCAACCTATGTGTCATACGGTCATGGCCAATTAGGATGCCCCCAAGCCTATGGGTTTCATTAGATGACTATACAAATTCAAGATAATTAATTAATTAAAATAATAAATAATACAAAAAATAAATGCAAAATCAATGTTACAATTTGTAAAGGTTGAGACATCTTAATCCAAATATTCTCCTACTATTCAAAGACATTTCAAATAGCCCATAGATTAATCATAGGAGACAAATAGGCCCATATAACTAGAACATAATGTTATCTTCTTTGCACTCATTGTTTTTGTTAATGCATCTACAATACTCACTGAAGTATCAACTTTCTTCGATTTCACCTTCCTATCCTCTACCATATCTTGAAAAATCTAAAATTGTACATCATTATCCTTTGTTCTAGCATGGAAATTTAGTTTCTTTGCTAAGAAAATAGAACTATGACTTTTAGAACAAATAATAATCAATCGTGCATCAAATCCAATATCTCAATACAAGCGTCTATGTAATACCTCTCTCATGGTCAGATTTTTTATATGTTATGATGTCATTTATATTTATGGATTTACTAACCCCATACTTGCATGTGTATGGTTGGTGTGCATGTTTTATATTTGTGTTTGATGTGTTTGATGTCGTTGAGCGACAAAGTCATAGTTACTTTCCTATGAGATCCACATGATCGGCCAGTCCTCACCATTATTTTTTATATATTTACACATGCATGTATATACTTGTCTTTTATGTAGGATTTCAGATACCAAGCATTGACTTTCTTGAATTATCAGGATGAGTGTCCCCTATCTCAATATCTCAATGGTAAGGGAGGGGAGATAACAGACAAGTCTAAATCCTAACTTAAGTAATTTTTTGTCCAAATATAGTGGAAAAGTATCTTAGTTATTACCATCTGAATTTTTCAAGGTAATGTCATTCGTCAACCCTTTCTTTGTGTTTGATTTAGTATTTTTTATGTAGTCAAATTCTTCAAGTTTTGCATGCCTGTATGTTTGATTTGATTTTCATGTTAAAATAGATAAAGGATTTAATTAAAATTAATTTTGTGGGGTGGCTGCAAGAAGTTGAGTCCCACTTCTAGGCAAAAAGTGGAAGTGTTTTCCCATTATTTCAAATTTCTTGTCAATTGATGTCTAAATTTGAGGCACTTAGAGATTGAATCTCAAAAATATTTAGTTATAGAAAATGTAGGTCTTGGAGTCTACTTTAAAAATATGTAATTTATTTAAATGCCCACATGGTATAAATTTCTTTTTAGTAGGAATGTTTAAAAACCATGTTTTCAAAATGCCTATTTCAGGACCATACCATAGTCGTGTACGAACACCATATTTTGACTTAAATACATAAATTTTTGGAAATACTTCTAGGGAAATATACCTAAGACACCAAATATTGGTGAACATATTTTTCCTTACATTTTTATTCAATATATATTTTTTTATTAATTTTTAATTGACTATAAAATACTTTTTCAAAACCTCTGGTGTATGGGCACCATAATTTGATGAAAATTTTATATGTTTTCAAATTTCTTTTTTATCTTCAAGAGATTTGTATCTAGATTGGTGTCATATAAAAAAAACCAAAAAACAAAAAGGTTATTAACATTTTAGTGAACCTCGCTATTTTACGTTTAGGTACCACTTTTAACTAATAAATAATGCAAAAATAGTGAAAATAATCACATCACTATGAAATTTATATTTTTGAAATTAGGACAGTGAGAACTCTAATGGGTTTTTTTTTCATAAAATGATATGATCACAAAGGCCCTCAAAAGATTAGGGCAAGGCAGAAATCTAGCATTCTAGTGCCTTAACCAAAATTTTGGAGGTCAAGGCATAGGCTTGGTTCTACCAAGCCCAAACAAAACCGAATTTGGAACAAAATTTGAGGTAGATGTGTGCTTCCTGGTCATGTCTTAAGAAACGGATGCCCATTTTTTGAATTAAAAAAATGGGCGCCCATTTTCAAAAAAAAATCAAATTCTTAAAATACATTTTTAATTCTGAAAAAAAAAAATAGAAATGGGCACCCATTTTTTGAATTGAAAAAATGGGCACCTATTTTCTGAATTCAGGATCCGGTGCCCAAACCTAAAACGAGCACCCATTTCAAGTGACATCTCTCATTTGTACAAGACTTCTGCAAATATGTTTAAAAATATATAACTAGAATATTAAAAAAAAATTATTATTATTATTATTTATTAATTTTGGATATAATTTTTTTTTAAATAATAATGATTATGGGTATGTGCAAGATCATGAGGGGCCAAACTATGCCCTTAAGTGGCAATGAAAAATCAGAAAATCAAGATTAGTCAACTTGACGTGAAAAAATGAACTAGTTATCTACCTAATATCAAAAAGTTGTAACAACATAATTTGTAGGAAATTGAATGTAGTTTCTAAACTACTAAGCCTTTTTTGAAAAAAAATTAATATGATTGGTAAAAAGTATAGATTGAAATGCAGCACTACAAACATTTCAGCAAAAAAATAAGAAGTATGTGTATGTCTGACCACCCTAATCAAAAGGAAATGATAATATTTTTTTATAATAGTCTATATATAAGTAGCTGACTCATGCTCGGATGTGACACATATTTTTTGGTATTTTTATTCCAAACAGATAATTAATTATGATTTTTTTGCTACAACGCTTTTAGAATTAAAAAACTCTCATGTATGACCACCTTTACTCATTGAAAACTTGTCATAATTCAATTTTTTTAAATTTTTTCTTATACTAGATGAAGCATAGAATGTGATGCATCTTTCAGATTTCAAAAATGTTATACGGTTTGAAAGTTATAGCTATTTTTCCATCAATATGTCAATCAGGACTTTAGACGTAAGTGAACTAGAAAATAACTAATAAATACTTAACGAATTCAAAATCTGATAGCACTTATATCGATGGAAAGTTGACAATCATCCAAAGAAACCCTTTTCATTTTATCGAAATCGGGAGGAAAAAAAGTCGTCAACCTAATGGTCGAAGTGTCGATATAAGAAAAATAGAGAAAAAACACATTTTTTGCACACCTTCAGCGTTGACCATGGGGCTTTGGTTTCCAAAGCTATTACCAAGCCTAATCGGGTACCCAAAAAAATTGGGTACCCGATTTTGTTTGAATTTGAATTTTGAAAAGTTTCCCCCTCCCACTCTTTTTTTATTTCCCTTTAATTTTGATGTTTTTTTCTTTCACCTTGACAATCAGTAATTTATATATTTTATATTTATGTTTTATATTTTATGTTTTATATTTTATATTATATAGTATATATATTATATATATTATTTATTTATATTATATATTTGATAATATCAATTTAAACGAC
The DNA here is from genome assembly GCA_027943335.1 of Chamaecyparis obtusa. Classification (NCBI taxonomy): domain Eukaryota; kingdom Viridiplantae; phylum Streptophyta; class Pinopsida; order Cupressales; family Cupressaceae; genus Chamaecyparis; species Chamaecyparis obtusa. The sequence goes on from BSBK01002787.1 coordinate 247,104, forward strand.
CTAAGTATATAGTCTGTTCAGATTTATATGAAATGCAATATTTTTATATTATAATATAAATGTTACATAATATATATATATATATTAAATATTGTTGCACGTATATAATATAATGTCTAAAATATATAATATATATAATGAATAGGACATTAATATATTGTATATTTGATAATATATATTAAATGTAATATCTAATATATCTTATAATATATATTATATATTTAGTCTATTAAATATTATATTTTTTCAAATATTTTATATATTATTTTAATATTTAATTTAAGTTATAACAGATCCTCTCATGAGACAACCAGTCGAACTGGGGTCGCTAGACATCTTAAGGGGTAATTACGATTTGTGAGGCAACTTCGGATGTACAGTGACCATTTGGAAGGCAATAGGGCATGTCCAAGGACCAATGTACCAAATTTTAATGACTTTTTCCTATTCGAACTCGAAAAGGGTCCATGGGGTGCTCTCAGGAGACCACATGTCCAATAAGTGTCGCTAAGTGTCGCTAGGTGTCTTAAGGGGTCATTAGGGCTCGTGAGACAACCTTTGATGCACGGTGACCATTTGGAATGCATTAGGACATGTCAAAGGACCTAACTCCACAATTTAGATGAATTTTGATTAGTCAAACTTGAAAAGGGTCCATGGGGTGCTCTTGGGAGACCATTGTGCGATTTAGGGTCGATAGGTGACTTAAGGGGTCATCGGGGTTCCAAATGAAACTTTCGATGAACGGTGATCCTTTGGAATGCATTAGGACATATCAAATGACCTATGTACTAAATTTGGATAACTTTTGCCTAGTAGAACTTGAAAGGGGTCCATGGGGTGCTCTCAGGAGACCACATGTCAAATCGGGGTCGGTAGGCCTGTTAAGAGGTCATTAGGGTTCCAAATGAAACTTCGATGGAACGATGACCCTTTGGAATGCATTAGGATATGTCATAGGACCTATGTACAAAATTTGGATGACTTTTGCTTAGTAAAACTCGAAAGGGGTCCATGGTGTACTCTCAGGAGACCACGTGTCGAAATGGGGTCGGTACGCCTGTTAAGGGGTCATTAGGGTTCCAAATAAAACTTTGATGGAAAGGTGACCCTTTGGAATGCATTAGGACATGTCATAGGACCTACATACCAAATTTGGATGACTTTTTCCTAGTAGAACTTGAAAGGGGTCCATGGGGTGCTCTTAGGAGACCACATGTTGAAACAGGGTTGGTAGGCCTGTTAAGGGGTCATTAGGGTTACAAATGCAACTTGAATGGAATGGTGACCCTTTGGAACACATTAGGACATGTTAGAGGACCTATGTACCAAATTTGTATGACTTTTTCTTAGTAGAACTCAAAAAGGGTCCATGGGGTTCTCTGAGGAGACCACATATCGAATCAGGGTCGGTAAGCCTATTAAGGGGACATTAGGGTTCCAAATGTGACTTTGATGGAACGGTGACCCTTTGGAATACATTAGGACATGTCAGAGGATCTACGTACCAAATTTGGATAACTTTTTTCTAGTAGAACTCAAAAGGGGTCCATGGGGTGGTCTCGGGAGACAACATGTCGAATCATGGTGTGTAGGCCTGTTAAGGGGTCATTAGGGTTCTAAATGAAACTTCTATGGAATGGTGACCCTTTCAAATTCATTAAGACATGTCAGAGGACCTATGTACCAAATTTGGATGACTTTTTCTGAGGAAAATGCAAAAGGGGTCCATGGGAAGCTCTCGGGAGACCACATGTCAAAATGGGGTCAGTAGGCATGTTAAGGGGTCATTAGGGTTTGAAATGCAACTTCTATGGAACCATGACCCTTTGGAATGCATAAGGACTCCACAGGGGTCAAAAGGGGTCAGGGGGACTCCCTAGGGGTCCTAATGTGTACTAGGACCCCTAGGGAGTCCCCATGACCCCTTTTGACACATTGAAATGCTCAAGTGTGTCTTAAGTGGTCATTTTGACTCCCTAGGGTTCTTAATGTGTGATAAGGTGTACTAGGACCCCTAGGGAGTCATCATGACCCCTTTTGACACATTGGAATGCTCAAGTGTGTCTTAAGGGGTCCTACAACCCCTTAAGACACACTTGAGCATTCCAATGTGTCAAAAGGGGTCAAGATGAATCCCTAGGGGTCCTAGTATGCTTTATCATGCATTAGGACCCCTAGGGAGTCCCCGTGACCCATTTTGAAACATTGGAATGCTCAAGTGTGTCTTAAGGGGTCCTATGACCCCTTATGACATACTATGATTCCCTAGGGGTCCTAGTATGCTTTATCACATGATAGGACACCTAGGGAGTCCCCATGACCCCTTTTGACACATTGGAATGCTCTAGTGTGTCTTAAGGGGTTTTAGGACCCCTTAACACACACTTGAGTGTACCAATGTGTCAAAAGAGGTCACGAGGACTCCCTAGGTGTCCTAGTATGTGTTAGGACCCTTAGGGAGTCCCCCTGACTCCCTTTTGACACATTGGAATGATCAAGTGTGCCTTAAGGGGTTGTAGGACCCCTTAAGGCACACTTGAGCATTCCAATGTGTCAAAAGACGTCATGGGGACTCCCTAGGAGTCCTAACACATGATAAAGCATAATAGGAGTCCTTAGGGGTCCTAGTATTCTTTATCATGCGTTAGGACACCTAGGGAGTCCCCCTGAGCCCTTTTGACACATTGGAACGCTCAAGTGTGCCTTAAGGGGCCCTACCCCTTAAGGCAAACTTTCGCATTCCAATGTGTCAAAAGGGGTCAGGGGGACTCCCTAGGTGTCCTAACGCATACTAGGACCCCTAGGGAGTCCCCATGACACCTTTTGACACATTGGAATGCTAAAGTGTGTCTTAAGGGGTCCTTTTGACTCCCCAGGGTTCCTAATGTGTGATAAGGCATACTAGGACCCCTAGGGAGTCATCGTGACCCCTTTTTGACACATTGCAATGCTCTAGTGTGTCTTAAGGGGTCGTAGGACCCCTTAAGACACACTAGAGCATTCCAATGTGTCAAAAGGGGTCACGGGGACTCCCTAGATCGTTAGGACCCTTAGGGAGTCCCCCTGACCCCTTTTGACACATTGGAATGCTCAAGTGTGCCTTAAGGGGTTGTAGGACCCCTTAAGGCACACTTGAGCATTCCAATGTGTCAAAAGGGGTCATGGGGACTCCCTAGGAGTCCTAACACATGATAAAGCGTAATAGGACCCATAAGGAGTCCCTGTGACCCCTTTTGAGACATTGGAATGCTCAAGTGTACCTTAAGGGGTCCTACGACCCCTTAAGGAACACTTGAGAATTCCAATGTGTCAAAAGGGGTCACAGGGACTCCCTGGGTGTCCTAGTACGCGTTATGACCCCTAAAGAGTCCCCCTGACCCCTTTTGACACATTGGAACACTCAAGGGTACCTTAAGGGGTCGTAGGACCCCTTAAGACACACTTGAGCATTCCAATGTGTGAAAAGGTGTCACAGGGACTCCTTAGGGGTCCTAGTACGCTTTATCATGTGTTAGGACACCTAGGGAGTCCCTGTGACCCCTTTTGACACATTGGAATGCTCAAATGTGCCTTAAGGGGTCGTAGGACCCCTTAAGACACACTTGAGCATTCCAATGTGTGAAGAGGGGTCATGGTGAATCCTTAGGGGTCCTAGTACGCTTTATCACATGTATGGACACCTAGGGAGTCCCCGTGACCCCTTTTGACACATTGGAATGCTCAAGTTTGTCTTAAGGGGTCCTTAAGGCACACTTAAGCGTTCCAATGTGTCAAAAGGGGTCACGGTGACTCCCTAGGTGTCCAAATGTGTGATAAAGTGTACTAGGACCCCTAAGGAGTCCCCATGACCCCTTTTGACACATTGCAATGCTCAAGTGTGTCTTAAGGGGTTGAAGAACCCCTTAAGACACACTTGAGCATTGCAATGTGTCAAAAGGGGTCAGAGGGACTCCCTAGGTGTCCTAGTACATGTTAGGACCTTTAGTGAGTCCCCCTGACCCCTTTTGACACATTGGAATGCTCAAGTGTGCCTTAAGGGGTCATAGGAACCCTTAAGAAACACTTGAGCTTTCCAATGTGTCAAAAGTGGTCACGAGGACTCCTTAGGGGTCCTAGTACGCTTTATCACGCATTAGGACACCTAGGGAGTCTCCCTAACCCCTTTTGACACATTGGAATGCTCAAGTGTGCCTTAAGGGGTCCTATGACCCCTTAAGGCACACTTGAGCATTCTAATGTGTCAAAATGGGTCAGGGGAACTCCCTAGGGGTCCTAACATGTACTAGGACCCCTAGGGAGTCCTCGTGACCCCTTTTGACACATTGGAATGCTCAAGTGTGTCTTAAGGGGTCCTTTTGACTCCCAAGGGTTCCTAACATGTGATAAGGCATACTAGGACCCCTAGGGAGTCATCGTGACCCCTTTCGACACATTGCAACACTCTAGTGTGCCTTAAGGGGTCATAGGACCCTTTAAGACACACTAGAGTATTCCAATGTGTCAAAAGGGGTCACGGGGACTCCCTAGGTAAACTAGTACATGTTAGAACCCTTAGGGAGTCCCCCTGACCCCTTTTGACACATTGGAATGCTCAAGTGTGCCTTAACAGGTCCTAGGACCCCTTTAGGCACACTTGAGCATTCCAATGTGTCAAAAGGGGTCACGGGGACTCCCTAGGTGTCCTAACGCGTGATAAAGTGTAATAGGACCCCTAACGAGTCCCTGTGACCCCTTTTGACACATTGGAACGGTCAAGTGTGCCTTAAGGGTTCCTATGACCCCTTAAGGAACACTTGAGCATTCCAATGTGTCAAAAGGGGTCACGGGGACTCCCTGGGTGTCCTAGTACATGTTAGGACCCCTAAGGAGTCCCCCTGACCCCTTTTGACACATTGGAATGCTCAAGGGTGCCTTAAGGGGTCGTAGGACCCCTTAAGACACACTTGAGTGTTCCAATGTGTGAAAAGCGGTCACGGGGACTCCTTAGGGGTCCTAGTAGGATTTATCATATGTTAGGACACCTAGGGAGTCCCCATGACCCCTTTTGACACATTGGAACACTCAAGTGTGCCTTAAGGGGTCATAGGACCCCTTAAGAGACACTTGAGCATTCCAATGTGTGAAAATGGGTCACGGGGACTCCTTAGGGGTCCTAGTATGCTTTATCACATGTTTGGAAACCTAGGGAGTCCTCGTGACCCCTTTTGACACATTGGAACACTCAAGTGTGCCTTAAGGGGTCCTTAAGGCACACATGAGCATTGCAATGTGTCAAAAGGGGTCACGGGGACTCCCTAGGTGTCCAAATGCATGATAAAGCCTACTAGGACCCCTAAGGAGTCCCCGTGACCCATTTTAACACATTACAATGCTCAAGTGTGTCTTAAGGGGTCGAAGGACCCCTTAAGACACACTAGAGCATTCCAATGTGTCAAAAGGGGTCATGGGGACTCCCTAGGTGTCCTAGTACACGTTAAGACCCTTAGGGAGTCCCCCTGATCCCTTTCAACACATTGGAATGCTCAAGTGTGCCTTAAGGGGTCATAGGACCCCTTAGGGCACACTTGAGCATTCCAATGTGTCAAAAGGGGTCACGAGGACTCCCTAGGTGTCCTAACGCATGATAAAGCGTTAGGACACCTAGGGAGTCCCCGTGACCCCTTTTGACACATTGGAATGCTCAAGTGTGCCTTAAGGGGTCCTACGACCCCTTAAGGCACACTTGAGTGTTCCAATGTATCAAGAGGGGTCACAGGGACTCCCTGGGTGTCCTAGTAAGCATTAGGACCCCTAGGGAGTCCCCCTGACCCCTTTTGACACATTGGAATGCTCAAGGGTGCCTTAAGGGGTCGTAGGACCCCTTAAGACATGCTTGAGCATTCCAATGTGTGAAAAGGGGTCACAGGGACTCCTTAGGGGTCCTAGTACGCTTTATCATGCGTTAGGACACCTAGGGAGTCCTTGTGACCCCTTTTGACACATTGGAATGCTCAAGTGTGCCTTAAGGGGTCGTAGGACCCCTTAAGGCACACTTGAGCATTCCAATGTGTGAAAAGGGGTCACGGGGACTCCTTAGGGGTCCTATTACACTTTATCACATGTTAGGACACCTAGGGAGTCCCCGTGACCCCTTTTGACACATTAGAATGCTCAAGTGTGCCTTAAGGGATCATAGGACCCCTTAAGACACACTTGAGTGTTCCAATGTGTCAAAAGGGGTCACGAGGACTCCTTAGGGGTCCTAGTATGCTTTATCACATGTTAGGACACCTAGGGAGTTCCCATGACCCCTTTTGACACATTGGAATGCTCAAGTGTGCCTTAAGGGGTTGTAGTACCCCTTAAGACACACTTGAGTGTTCCAATGTGTCAAAAGGGGTCACAATGACTCCCTAGGGGTCCTAGTATGCTTTATCACATGTTAGGACCCCTAGGGAGTCCCCCTGACCCCTTTTGACACATTGGAATGCTCAAGTGTGTCTTAAGGGGTCCTATGACCGCTTATGAGACACTAGAGCATTCCAATGTGTCAAAAGGGGTCACGATGATTCCCTAGGGGTCCTAGTATGCTTTATCACGCATTAGGACACCTAGGAAGTCCCCGTGACCCCTTTTGACACATTGGAATGCTCAAGTGTGCCTTAAGGGGTCATAGGACCCCTTAAGACACACTTGAGCATTCCAATGTGTGAAAAGGGGTCATGGGGACTCCCTAGGTGTCCTAGTATGCTTTACCACGCGTTAGGACCCCTAGGGAGTCCCTGTGACCTCTTTTGACACATTGGAATGCTCAAGTATTCCTTAACAGGTCATAGGACCCCTTAAGACACACTTGAGCATTCCAATGTGTGAAAAGGGGTCACGGGGACTCGGGGTCGGTAGGCCTGTTAAGGGGTCAATAGGGTTCAAAATGCAACTTCGATGGAATGGTGACCCTTTAGAATGCATTAGATCATGTTAGAGGACCTACATACCAAATTTGGATGACTTTTGCTTAGTAGAACTTGAAAGGGGTCCATGGGCTACTCTCGGGAGACCACATGTAGAAACGGGGTCCGTAGGCCTGTTGAGGGGTCATTAGGGTTTTAAATGCAACTTCAATGGAACGGTGACCCTTTCTAACACATTAGAACATATCAGAGCACATACGTACCAAATTTGGATGACTTTTTCCTAGTAGAGGGTGAAAGGGGTCCATGGGGTGCTCTCAGGATACCTCATGTCGTATTGGGGTCAGTAGGCCTGTCAAAGGGTCATTAGGGTTAGAAATGAAACTTTTATGGAACGATGACCCTATGTACCAAATATGGACATATTTTTCCAAGTAGAACTTAAAAGGGGTCCATGGGGTGGTCTCGGGAGATCACATGTCGAATCAAGGTCGGTAGGCCTATTAAGGGTTCATTAGGGTTACAAATACAACTTGGATGGAATGGTGACCCTTTGGAACACATTAGGACATGTTAGAGGACCTATGTACCAAATTTGTATGACTTTTTCCTAGTAGAACTCAAAAAGAGTCCATGGGGTTCTTTGAGGAGACCACATGTCAAATCAGAGTTGGTAGGCCTGTTAAGGGGTCATTAGGGTTCCAAATGTGACTTCAATCAAACCGTGACCCTTTGGAATGCATTAAGACATGTCAGAGGACCTACGTACCAAATTTGGATGACTTTTTTCTAGTAGAACTCAAAAGGGGTCCATGGGGTGGTCTCAGGAGAAAACATGTCGAATCATGGTGTGTAGGCCTGTTAAGGGGTCATTAGGGCTCTAAATGCAACTTCTATAGAACAATGACCCTTTCAAATTCATTAAGACATGTCAGAAGATCTATGTACCAAATTTGGATGACTTTTTTCTAGTAGAACGCAAAAGGGGTCCATGGGGAGCTCTGGGGAGACCACATGTCGAAATGGGGTCAGTAGGCATGTTAAGGGGTCATTAGGGTTCAAAATGCAACTTCTATGGAACCGTGACCCTTTGGAATGCATTAGGACTCCCTAGGGGTCAAAAGGGGTCAGGGGGACTCCCTAGGGGTCCTAACGCGTACTAGGAGCCCTAGGGGGTCCCCCTGACCCCTTTTGACACATTGAAATGCTCAAGTGTGTCTTAAGGGGTCCTTTTGACTCCCTAGGGTTCCTAACACATGATAAGATGTACTAGGACCCCTAGGGAGTCATCGTGACCCCTTTTGACACATTGGAATGCTCAAGTGTGTCTTAAGGGGTCCTACGACCCCTTATGACACACTGGAGAATTCCAATGTGCCAAAAGGGGTCACGATGATTCCCTAGGGGTCCTAGTATGCTTTATCACATGTTAGGACACCTAGGGGGTTCTCATGACCCCTTTTGACACATTGAAATTCTCTAGTGTGTCTTAAGGGGTCGTAGGACCCCTTATGACACACTAGAGCATTCCAATGTGTCAAAAGAGGTCACGATGATTCCCTAGGGGTCCTAGGACAGCTAGGGAGTCCCCGTGACCCCTTTTGACACATTGGAATGCTCAAGTGTGCCTTAAGGGGTCGTAGGACCCCTTAAGACACACTTGAGTGTTCCAATGTGTGAAAAGGGGTCACGGGGACTCCTTAGGGGTCCTAGTACGCTTTATCACGTGTTAGGACACCTAGGGAGTCCCCGTGACCCCTTTTGACACATTGGAATTTTCAAGTGAGCCTTAAGGGGTCCTAATGTGTGATAAAGCATACTATGACCCTTAGGGAATCATCGTGATATCTTTTGACACATTGGAATGCTCTAGTGTGTCATAAGGGGTCGTAGGACCCTTTAAGACACACTTGAGCATTTCAATGTGTCAAAAGGGGTCATAGGGACTCCCTAGAGGTCCTAACGTGTGATAAGCTGTACTAGGACCCCTAGGGAGTCATCATGACCCCTTTTGACATATTAGAATGTGCAAGTGTGTCTTAAGGGGTCACGATGACTCCCTAGGGGTCCTAGTACCATTTATCACGCGTTAGGAACCCTAGGGAATCAAAAGGACCCCTTTCGACACACTTGAGCATTCCAATGTGTCAAAAGGGGTCATGGGGACTCCCTAGGTGTCCTAACACATAATAAAGCATACTAGGACCCCTAGGGAATCATCATGACCCCTTTTGACACATCGTGACCCCTAGGGAGTCCCCTTGACCCCTTATCATGCGTTAGGACCCCTAGGGAGTCTCTCTCTGCCTCTAGTGAACTATTCTTCAAAGCATCCATTTTTGCATAGCTAGGGTTTACGATGCTTGTAAAAGGCACATTTAATACAAAGATTTAGCCGACCACATTAGTACATATATTATATACATTATATATATCATATGCCTCTTTTTTATATATATTATATACATAAATATATGTAAAAGTTCAATTGTTTTCATTTGCTCCTGCCGTTTTTTCATCAGTCGGGGAATATCGGGTACCCGATATTTTTGGGTACCCAATTTTTGCCAAGCAATATTTGACAAAAATATTCCCTATCCCTACAGAGCAGAGAATCACGGGATTTTATACTTTTTTCACACGTTGCAAAACAAAAAACGTGATTTAGGGCCCATTGTTTGATTTTTGTCGACTTGTGGTTTCACCATGGGAAGCACTAGTCGTTGAAAGGCTAAATGTAAGAGGAAGCTAACAAATGATGAAATTCAGGCATATAGGGAAAAAGATAAGGAAAATCACCGAAGAAGGAGAGAAGGTATGTTAACCATTAATCAAGGTGACCCCGTAAATGTAGTTGTAAGTGAAGAGGATGTTCAATTTCAAAAATGCACAGATGGAGATTGAAAATGTAGACTTTGGGAATGAAAATGTTGCACAAGAACGACATGAATGTTATACATCTCCAAATTATATGCGAAATGAATTCCCTTGTAATAAAGATAATCAATCTTCAAATTCGGGGCTTTCAAAAACACCTAAATGGTTAATTGAAATTGAGAACATTATGAATAATTGGGAAGGAAAGAGGTCACATAGAACTGTTAGGTTGTGGGCTTCAAGACTTTATGATCAATTTTTTCAAAACAAGACATTGGTTGAGAAATGTCAAATTTTTGTGCAGTTGTTAAAGATGCAAAAGATGAGACCTGTAATTGTGAAATTGAAGATTCGTGTGAACAAAAAAATGGAGAGAAATGCCATTGTTGTGAAAAATCTTTTCAATATTCTCAATAACATTGGGAAGACTAGTAGAGAAAAAGACAAGAGAGTTGCTCGGAGGGTTATTACAACCTCCTTAGTAAGTCATTAGTTGAGAAAGGCTCGTTTGATGAGACAAACTTGTGTTGACTTCAATATAGACCGTAAAACTTTGGGTAGAGCACTTACAAGAAGAGAAAGACTTGATGATCCGCTTCAAATTGATACATGGGCTTATGGTGGGAGACTTCCACGTTTCGATAAGAAGCTAACAGACATTGTCAAGGATGAAATTCAACAATTTTGGGATGCTAACTCAAGAGTGTCACCAAATGTGAAGGATGTCTTGAAGTTGAGAGTTGGCAATCGAGACCACACTCCACATCCTAAACATTATGTGGAGGTAAGTCAAACAATGTTGTATAAAAAATTTTGTGAGACACATCCAACATTGAAAATATCACAATGGTCTTTTGAATCCGTGAAGCCATTTTATTGTGTACCCCTTAAGATTCGAAATACATGTTGTTGCAAATATCATGTTGAGTTTTCAATGCATCATGAATTATTATGGTCAATTCATTCTAAATTGCATACCAATGAAATGCTAGAGGATTGTGGTGCAAGTGGTCTTGCCAAATCATCAAGAGACTTGCTAGATCAATTTTTATGTCATAGAGATGATGGTTGTTTATTTTATAAAACAAATTGCTTAAATGCCAAGTGCTCAAAATGTGGTGGCTTGTCCAAGTTTAGAACATGTTTTCATGAGGGTTTGGAACACAATTTTGGAAAGACACTTGTCCAAAAAAAGGTATATGAAATAGTGAAATATACATTGAAGAGTGGAGGTGAAGGCTCTAGATGTGAGTTAGTTGCAAAAGAATACAATGTTGCTGATTTTATCTCAAATGTCAAGAAAAATCTTTTTTACAAGTATGCAAGGCATAGTCACAGGTCTCAATGGTTGGATCAACAATTCAAGACATGTAAGGACACTTTCCCCATTGGAACTATTATATCCATTGTAGACTTTGCGGAGAACTATACATTGTAGCCCCAAAATGAGACTCAAGCTCAATATTACAATTTGATTCAGGTTGCTATTTTTGTACACATCACATATAGACATTCCCTTGATAGCACAAAAGATGAGTGAAAGATAATAAGAGAGTACCATTTTTATATGAGTGATGATAGGTGTCACTCTCATGAGTTTTTTCAACATTGTTTCTAGAACTATTTTGACTTCTTGCAGGAAAATGGTATTGCTATGGATAGGCATCTCATTTGGTCAGATAATTGCACTGGTCAATTTAAGAATGCCAAAATGTTTTATTGGTTGCGTAGAATGCATGTGGAGAGAGGTGTACCTCATATTTGGAGTTTTTTTCAGTTAGGGCATGGGAAAGGGGAGCATGATGGAGCAGGTGCATGTGTCAAGAGAGCTCTAGTTAAGGAGCAATTGAGGATTTCAGGTGTTGTACTTCTTGATGCTCGTTCTATTGTTTATTGGTGTACTTTAGCATTGTCACAGGGGGGGACTCTTGACTCTACAGTGCGTAGATTCTTTTGGTTGGTAGAGGACAGAACTATAGGAGATAGATTGGATTGTCAGATAGTGAAATACTCTTAAAAAATGCATTCATTCTGAAGCTCCAATAGTAGTACATGGACCATTTGGACATGAGAGTTGGCTTGGTTTTTCTCCATGTGTTTTCAGTATGATTGGAATCATTGCGAGTCAAGTGAGTGGGTGGATACATGGGTTCCACAGTATCTGACTCCTTTATCTTTGACACTCTATAAGAAATGATGACATGGACACTTCAATTGACTATGACCATCTTTTAGATCTTTTGAAGCCAGGAGATGTTTTTGCATTGGTTGCACCATAGGGGAATGATGAGAGGTTAGATTATTGGTTAACACGTTGCGTACAAGGTAAACAAAAGCTTGTACATTCAATGATAGATGGTGATGGGTTCACATATCCTACTGGTTCAGTTGTTGTTGCGGGAACATGGCTGTGAACATACATGATTAGAAAGAATGAAGTTCCCGCATTTGAAGACTATGAGAAGCACAAAACTATTCTTATGTATTCACACCTTGTTATAGCAACAAATGTCAAGTTGTCAAAGCATCAAGGAAGACCAAAGACAAAATAACTTTGGACTATTACTACTACTGATCATGAAGCACTATTGGAGACCCTAAAGCAAAGAGATGACCCTTCAGGAACACTTGACTAGGTAATAAGTTAACTTAGTGCATTATTTTCTAAGTTTGTTAAGCTTAATTTCAATACATTAATTTGACCTTTCTTGGATTGTATTTTGAGTCAATAGACTTGGTTTTGTATGTGGAATGTAACTTGTGCAAGAGCACCTATGAAGATGCCTATGGTCACCATGGATCCAATTAGAGATAGAAGGACAAAAGGATCCTTAATGGTTAATTGAGATATTTTGAAGCCTATAATGGAAATTTGTAACAATCAATTTGATTTAAAAGTTAAATGTCCTAAAACTCTTCATAAGGACTTATGACCAAAATCATGTATGGGTGGCCAACATTGCCAAGATGAGATCTTACATGTCATATACTTATGTCATTTGCATGGTTTGAATTATTACATGTTTGATTGTTGTTTGTAATGCTTTAAGGATATTATTTTTTATCAAATTTAACAAGCTTAATCATGATTAATTTCACAGTTCAAATTTCAAACATACCAGTAACAGTCAGTTGAAAGTGGCTCATATCTCAGACCTCGTGAGAGGTATTAACAAACTGTAAGGTGCTACAAGATCATGTTTTCAAGATCTACAATAACCTCTCAATTTTGGGCAATTCAACTTTGTTTGTATTTGGCAAGGCGATCTCAGTCGATGCCAAAACTTGCAGTGAGGGTTAGTTGAAAGTGGCTCAACAGTGTATCTTTCAAACCATTTGACCTAGCATCGAACTGTCTACTCCATCAGCTCCAGTTGGCTAGGAAAACACTAGTGACAACCCCATTCTACCCACAGAGTCATGAAAATGCTCGCGACCATGCTCGACCCAAGTGACCCCAAGGTGCACTAAGCATGATTGGGCAGCGATCTTCTGGGGCTCGTATCTTGGACCTTGTGAGAGCTATTGACAAACTATCAGGTGCTGCGGGATCATGTTTTTGAGGTCTACAATAACCTCTCTTGGTTTTGGGTGATTCGACTTCATTTGCATTTGGCAAGGCAATCTCAGTCGATGCCAAAACTTGCAGTGAGGATCAGTTGAAAGTGGCTCAGCAGCATATCTTTCAAACCATCCGACCTAGCACTGAACCATCTACTCCATCGGCTCTAGTTGGCTGGGTAAATTCCAGTGACAACCCCATTCTACCAACAGAGTCACGAAAATGCTCGTGACCACGCTCGACCCAAGTGACCCCAAGGTGCACTAAGCACGATTGGGCAGTGATCTTCTGGGGCTCATATCTTAGACCTCGTGAGAGCTATTGACAAACTATCAAGTGCTATGGGATCATGTTTTTGAGGTCTACAATAACCTCTCTCATTTTTGGGTGATTTGACATCCTTTGCATTTGGCAAGGCAATCTCAGTCGATGCCAAAACTTGCAGTGAGGGTCAGTTGAAAGTGGCTCAGCAGCGTATCTTTCAAACCGTCTAACCTGGCATCAAATCATCTACTCCATCAGCTTTGGTTGGCTAGGTAAACACCAGTGACAACCCCATTCTACCCGTAGAGTCACGAAAACACTCGCGAGCACGCTCGACCCAAGTGACCCCAAGGTGCACTAAGCACGATTGGGTAGTGATCTTCTGGGGCTCATAACTTAGACCTCGTGAGAGCTATCAAAAAACTATTAGGTTCTAAGGTATTGTGTTTTCAAGGTCTACAATAACCTCTCTCAATTTTGGGAAATTCACCTTCATTTGTATTTGGCAAGGCGATCTCAGTCGATGCCAAAACTTGCAATGAGGGTCAGTTGAAAGTGGCTCAGCAACATATCTTTCAAACCATCTAACCTGGCATCAAACTGTCTACTCCATTAGCTCTGGTTGGCTGGGTAAATGCCAGTGACAACCCCATTCTACCCACAGAGTCACGAAAATGCTCGCGACCAGGTTCGACCCAAGTGACCCCAAGGTGCACTAAGCACGATTGGGTAGCGATCTTCTTGGACTCATATCTCAGACCTTGTGAGAGCTATCGACAAATTTTCAAGTGCTATGGGATCATGTTTTTGAGTTCTACAATAACCTATCTCAATTTTTGGCGATTTGACTTCATTTGCATTTGGCAAGGCAATCTCAGTCGATGCCAAAACTTGCAGTGAGGGTCAGTTGAAAGTGGCTCAGTAGCGTATCTTTGAAACCGTCTAACTTGGCATCAAACCATCTACTCCATCAGCTCTGATTGGCCAGGTAAATGCTAGTGACAACCCCATTCTACCCACAGAGTCACGAAAATGCTCACGACCACACTCGACCCAAGTGACCCCAAGGTGCACTAAGCACGATTGGGCAGCGATCTTCTGGGGCTCGTATCTCAGACCTCGTGAGAGCTATAGACAAACTGTTAGGTTCTACGGGATCATTTTTTTGAGGTCTACAATAACCTCTCTCAATTTTGGGTGATTCGACTTTGTTTGCATTTGGCAAGGCGATCTCAGTCGATGCCAAAACTTGCAGTGAGGGTCAGTTGAAAGTGGCTCAGCAACGTATCTTTCAAACCGTCTGACCTAGCATCGAACCATCTACTCCATCAGCTCCAGTTGGCCGAGTAAACACCAGTGACAACCCCATTCTACCCACAGAGTCACGAAAATGCTTGCGACCACGCTCGACCCAAGTGACCCCAAGGTGCACTAAGCATGATTGGGCAGCGATCTTCTGGGGCTTTTATCTTAGACCTCGTGAGAGCTATCAACAAACTATTAGGTGCTATAGGATCATGTTTTTTAGGTCTATAATAACCTCTCTCAATTTTGGGTGATTCAACTTCGTTTGCATTTGGCAAGGCGATCTCAGTTGATGCCAAAACTTGCAGTGAGGGTCAGTTGAAAGGGGGTCAGCATCGTATCTTTCAAACTGTCTGACCTGGCATCGAACCATCTATTCCATCAGCTCCGGTTCACTAGGTAAATGCCAGTGACAACCCCATTCTACCCATAGAGTCATAGAAACGCTCGCGACCATGCTCGACCCAAGTGACCCCAAGGTGCACTAAGCACGATTGGGCAACGATCTTTTTGCTTGTTGGATTCATAGAGGACTAGGACTATATCAGTGGGAAACTCAAGAGTGATTTTCAATACCAAGCTGATGATGCCTTCATGATGCATGATAATGTAGTTCTTTGTGTTGACATCAGTCATGATTCAAAGATGTTGGCTTCAGGTTCACAGGGTGGGAAAATTGAGGAGGACGTGCTCGCAATTGAATTCCAAAATACATATGTATGATGGCTTTGAAAAAATATTTATTGGTGTCACTTGCACAAAGTGGTATTTTTGTGGAGAGCCAAAAATGAAATGCTCTAGTTATAGCACCAAGCGTCCAATCAAAACACAGACGCATTAAAACTTGTTTTGCAATAAGATCCAAATGGCACTATTCAGTAAATTAGTCCCTTGACGTCTATCTCATGTTTATGAATAGATGTTTGTAAGCCTTTATTGCTTTCAGGTTAAAAGCATTATCATTTATAGTTTAGTTGATTCATTGTAAATCCTGCACGGGGAGTTTTACTCAGATAATTCAAAGGGCGCTTACACTTCTCAATAGCGAAGTGACCCAACTATTGGTGTTAGTTGAGTCTTTTTGTTTGGGCTTTAAAGGTCATTTTGTAAGCATTTCTTTCGAAGACAAATCTGTTCACCAACAAGAAGTTAAACCTCAAACATAATAAGCTCCATGAACAGGGTATTCCAGAGTAAAGAAAAACAAATGTAACTTCAACAACATATAATTTAAATCATAATGATAATCATAGTCAAGATATAACTTCACCATTCAATTCCACAAACATGAATAATACATATGTATATACAAAAGATGATGCAAATATAACATATAAATGAATATGTTCTATATATGTATCAAATGTATCAAAAGTATGTCCATATACAAATATGGCACATGCCATTTCAAAATGTCTACAAAATCAATGTTTTAAGGTGTACAATGTGGCATATATGCCATCTCAAAATGTGCCAAGTGTCATCTCTAAATGACCACAAAACTAAAACGGCATCCTATGCTGTAGGGGGGTCATCAAAATGTAGCCTCTTTAAAGAAGTGTTGGGCTCTGATTGATCCTGCATAAAAAATGAGTTCAAACCAAAGTTAGATTGCTTACTTTATATGATTTGTACATATATATATACATATATATATATATATATATACATATATATATATATATATACATATATATATATATACATATATATATATATATACATATATATATATATACATATATATATATATATATATATATATATATATATATATATATATGTATATATATATATATATATATATATATATATATATATATATATATATATATATGTATATATATATATATATGTATATATATATATATAATTCATAATTTTTAAACACTAATTTAATTAAAATTATAACTGAATACAAATAAATTTGTACCTGGTCTCTCAATCGCCTACCACGATCAGGTGTCCTAACATAAGTCCTGGGTAGTGAAGGGGCCATGCCAACAATACCAACTCTGACCTATAAATATATATTTGCAATAATGAGATTAGTAGACTGGTGTAACATAGAGTAATAAATCTACAAAATAGGATGATAGCATAATAAAATTACAAATTGATTGAACTAAAATTAAAACTTACATCTGGTGATCCCTCCTCTAGAATAGTGGGCTGGGTCAACCAAGAAATGAAAGATTCTCGTGGGACCTCCCTCATAGTTGGAGTAACCTATGAGAGTAAAAAGATTGTCAATTATATATCAATGTACTTCATCATAGAAACCCTAGTTACAAAATACAAATAACAATATGTAAAAGTCTATGTACAATCGGGCTATCACTCCGAATCGAGACACCTGTAACCCTACTCTGCCAAACTGGTGTGGGGACATCATCAATAGCCACACCCTATACAATAAAGTGCAAGTAAAATATTTATTACTACACACAAGTGGCATACATATGCATGCATAATTAATCTTAAACAATTAACTACCTTTCCTTTGTCGACACCTGATGAAGGAACCCCCTCATACCCCCCACTGATGTTGGTTGTAGCCTGCAAGAACACAATAAGATGACAATATATATTAGTAAATGTATGAATTTTATTGCTCTAATTGATAGAGATTTAAGCATGTACACCAAATGATATAAAAAAAACTAATGGGTTCATAATTTATAATATATCGTATAGTCATCAAGGCCAAATGAAATGGCCGAAAGTGTGGACTCATCCACCTACCTCACCTCCTCCTGTGTCATCGAATGAACATAAATGGAAAAAATATATATACATAAGTGCATGCAATCATTAAAACTAATCTAAATAAATAAATTATTTTTAAATTAAATAAGTCATGTGATAAATTTATTTATAATGTTTACTCTTACCGTATCAATAGGAGTCAATGGCTCTATGTGCACCTCCTGAGCACTCTCATGAGATGTAGATGCTCCATGAGGTGTTGCAGCCTTTGCAGTAGCCTCTCCTGTATCTCCCTCATCAATATCATGAAACTGATATATATCAGAATCAGTAAGTGGTCCAAGGCACATATGCCTTCACATAATGCACGTATCGGGGTCGCATACATGTGAACTCTGACGAGATGTCGATGCACCAGCAGCATCTACAAGAGGCAACACTGACCTAGTCTATGTGATCAACTAATCACTCAGTAAATGAATTGCCCTAATAGTCTATTTAGCAGCCTCTCTAATGATATCAGGATGCTGCACTGAAGGAGGGGGTGCAACATCAGTGGGGGGGACAAAGGTAGTCGCCTTTTGGCACTGGGAAGATGGCCTAGTCTGAGGAGCTCCTCTGCCTTCGCCCATGTTGGGCCTCATACTCCAATAATCAACATGTTGACCAAGCACAAACTCAACATACAATTTATTAAGGAAATAAAATGGGACCTCCAATTTGCTATGCGGTGGTTTATCAAAAACCATCCACCAGTGATCCCAAAAGTTTGTGCGCATTGCTTCATTTGTGCACCATTTTATTGATAATTTGGGCTTTTTGGGGTCAACTGGTATTCCAGTTTTAGGATCGACAAAAAGGGTAGCTATATCTTCCTTAGTTATATTAAGGGCTGCAATCCCATCATGGTCAAGCCCATCATCAAATTGGTCGTGCATATCATCACGCCAATGAAGAGCAGCATTATGTTGCTGCGTGAGTGTGTCAATATTTCCAACAATTGTATTTAGTGTGGTAAACATGGGAGCTAATGTAGGTATATTTTGATACGTGTTTTGGAAACCTCGTATTGTGTTCAAATTTTCTTCTATCAAATCTTGTAAAGATTTAGGGTTTAGATATGGGGGATTGTTTTTGGGATTGTTATTTGGAGGGTTATTTTCTTCATTGTTGTCAGCCATGCCTGATTAAATAAAAAACAAATCTAAGTTTCAAGTATTATTACAAATATAAATACAAAACTCTATTTTAAAAAAAAAACACTACATTTACAATGAAAATGAAATAAATTAATAAAAATATACAATTAACTACTTACCAAATATGCTTGAAGTCGAATTTGACATTTCAAATATCAGGTATCCGAAAATATATTGGGTATCAGAAAACAGCGGCTAGAAAATGATAAAATCGCGCTAGGAAATGAATAATAGGGCTCACGAGTGCGAGATATATGCCACAGTTATTGGGTACCCGAAAATATCGGGTTCCCGATATTTTTGGGTACCCGATTAGGAATGTACTTTGGTGGCAGGCTTGCCTAGGTGTACTGACACCTAGGCCTACTAAAAAGTCAACAAGCGCTTTCATGCGCTTTTGGACAAGTGAAAAGTGAATATTTTTCACATCGCCACTTTTTGGCCCCTCATCTTCTTGCACATACCCTTATTATTGTTATTTATTTATTTCAAAAAAAAATTAATTAGTAAACACATGGGTATGTGCAAGATCATGAGGGGTGAAACTATGCCCTTAAGTGGCAATGAAAAATCAGCAAATCAGGGTTAGTCAACTTGACGTGATAATTTCAACTAGCTATCAAACTAATATAAAAAATTTGTAAAAATAGAATCTGTCAAAAATTGAATGTAGATTCTAAAATACTAGGCCTTTTTTGAAAAAAGGTTAGTATGATTGGTGAAAAGTATAAATTTCAATGCAGTAGTACAAAAATTTTAGGAAAAAAATAAGAAGTAGGTGTATGTCTGACCACCTTAATCATAATCAAATGATAATATTTTATTATAAGATTTTATATATAAGTAGTAGACTCATGCCTAGATGTGACGCATATTTTTTTGTAATTTTATTCCAAAAAATAATTAATTATGAAATTTTTGCTACAACATTTTCAGAATAAAAAACTCTCATGTCTGACCACCTTAACTCATTCAAAAATTTACAAAATTCAAATTTATAATTTTTTTCCTTATAGTAGATGAAGCATAGAATGTGACGCATTTTTCAGATTTCAAAAATGTTATACTGTCTAAAAGTTATAGTGATTTTTCAATCAGTATATAAAACAACACTTTAGAGGTAACTCAATTAGAAAATAAGTAATAATTACTTACCGAATTCAAAATTTGACAATAATTATATCAATAGAAAGTTGATAATCTCCTTAAGATACCCTTTTCATTTCATCAAATTCGGGTGAAAAAAAAGTCGTCAGCTACATGGTCGAAGTTTGGAACTCAAAGAAACAGGGGAAAAACACATTGTTGAGACATTTCAATAGTTGATCATGTAGGTTTGGTGTACCAAGCAATACCGAGCCTAATTGGGTACCCGAAAAGGCCAATAGAATTTTGATTTTTCACTTTTCCCTCCACTTTCTCCCTCCCATTTCTCCACCCTATATTAGATTAGATTATATATTATATATATTAAATATTATATAATATACATTTTACATTAAATATTATTATTTAATATATATTAATATTAAATGTTACATTATATATCATATATTACATATTATTTTATATGTATATAATATATATTAATATGTATTTTACAACTATGTACGAAATGTTGGAAGATTGCAGAAAAATCATCGATGGCCATTGAAAGAAGCAAAGGAAATCAATCAACCATTTAAAAAATTCATGGGTGGCCATTGAGGAAGAGAGAGAGAGAGTGAGAAGGTGGTGAGGGCTGAGAGAGGAAGAGAGAGAGTGAGAAGGTCAGAAGGATAGAGAGAGAGAGAGGGTTGTAAGAATTTTGATATCACTTTGATACCATGTAAGAATTTTCCTAAGGAAAAGAATAAAAGCCAAGATCTAGAAGCTCAAGAGATAGCACAAGAGAGATAGGAAAAATAATCAAATAATTGATTATAGCTAATTGAATTGATTGATTACAAAGTAGGAGTACCTAAATATATAGGCAATTCAATAAGACTACATGATAAGGAGATGATAAGATATCACCCACACAAGGTGGAATCACATGTCCACCAAAGGTGGATCATCCTCCATTGTACATGGAAGTATGAGAAACATGTGCAACAATGAGAGGATGATAATGTGATAAGAGCACTAAAAGTGGATCTCACACACAAAGAGGTATGTGATGACAACTATCACACCTAAAGTGGAAATTCTCCTAACCATGTGCTAAAATGAAATGCAAACTTCTAGGTGTCACAATGACAACTAATATGAAAATGCATTATCCTAAGTAAACTTAAGTAAAGTGTAATTAGTAAATATTTAATTACACCAACACCCCCCCTTAAGTGAAACTTAGGGAAATGCACTTATGCTCACAATGCAAGATGGGTCCCGGCTACTAGGCCATGTTAGGTACCCATGTACAAAATGCAAGAACAATGCAATCTCTCATAAAGTGGAGAAAGAGGGAAAACCTCATGGGAAAAACCCTCCCCCCAAAAGAGAGATAAATACAATAATAGAATATGAGAGAGAAGACCTCATGTGAGGAAAATATCTCCCCCATAATGAGTAATCTCCTCCAAGGATGGTAGGTGCTTGAAGACAAAACATAGTCCAATGCCTACAAACAACATTTCTCCTCTTAGGAAGAAGATACACCAAGTATAGATGTAAGAAAGCTTCCCATTGTGGATAGGAAGTAGGAAGGTGAATCCAAATGAAGTATGATGGCTTTGAAGTATGCCCAAGTGTCACCATGTCCTTGGTTGATGAAGATGCCACGAACCAATCAGGAGAAAGCCTAGTAGAAGAAGGTGACAAACAAGGAACCAATGATAACTGATCCGCGTAAGAATTTGGATCAAAATCTAAAGACAAGGATGCCTCCTTAAATGAAGTAGGAAGAGAAGCAAGAAAGCCCCCCCTCAATGTAGAATGTACACCCATGATAGATGCATCTAGATCAATCTAGAAACTGCACCAAGAAAACTGAATCATGTTCCTCCCCTTAAGAAGAAACAAGTCCATAGGTGGATCAATGAATCCTCCCCAATCTAAAGGAAGAATAATCAAAATGTATGATGTCTTAGGAAACTGAATAGGAATCTCCAATGCATGAGTATGGTCAATCTGAACCATGCAATGTGAAATCTCAAGTGAAGTTTGAGACTCATGAAAACCAATCTCCAAATAGTCAAATGTCTTCTCTGAAGTTAAAGAGACCTCCTCCAAATTTTCTATCAAAGGATCCACAATCATGTCAATCTTGAAAGAAGGATCAAGTGGAGAGTGAAGATGAGGGTCAACATGCTCCCTCAAAAAAACTAAAGAAGGATCATCCTCAACAAAGAGAAGATGAATGTCATCAATGAAGTCTCCCAAATCTGAAATGTAAGACTCCACAAACAAACCTGCAATGTCTGTCAAGTAGTCATCCCATGGAACTATGTCTAGAAGACAAGGAATATCTTGCTGCACTGAATCACAAGAATCAATGGCTATAGGAAGACATGCATCATCAAGAGATGTGATCTCAGAAGGAGGAGAAGTAGCTGCAATTGGAGGTTCTAGACATTTTGGAAGTGGAGGAATATGTGGATCTCCATACAATTCCCAAAGAACAGTCCAAAGACCAGGAATATTTTCTGTCTCATCATCATAGTCATCAAGGGAATCCATAACATCCATATCCATATTCAAATAGATAACCTTAAGAACTTCTGAGTTAGAGTCACAATTGAAAGAAAGATTTTTAGGTCTATCCGCATACAAATAGGGCAATAGGTTATGCTCACTAAGATGAGCAAGAACCAATTCACTCCATTGCTTATAGTTCCATCTTGTCAACTTAATGAAACCATCCATGATGTACTTCTCACATGAAACAATGAGACCAAAAAAAAAACAATGCACCCCCCAAAATGCAATGAGCTAAAGAACCCCCCCAAAATAGATGATTTTGGCACTTTATATATAGTGCATGTACAATTGCCACTTGCCAAAATGAACCAAAGTGGACTTCTAATTTTCATGATTACAACAGAAAATATGAAGCTATAGTAGACTCAAAAAGATAAGACACAAGATCTCTCAATGATCTTACAAATTACAAGTGCCAAAAATAGGCCAAATTAGACCAAATTTTGAAAGTACTATGTCTACTCAAAATTTTTCCAAACTGATACCAGATCTGGAAAGTAGACAAAAAATCATGAACTTTCAAAAAAAATAGCACCTGAAAATGTGTCCATATGAGCCCGAATGAAGCCTCTAAAGTTGTAAAAATCAGGATTTGCAATTTTCAGAAAATGTCAGAAATAGATATCAGAAATCACCTATACCATTGTGTATATCATGAAATTCTACCCCAAAACAAAAAAAATTGCTCTGAAAAAGGAGTCCAGATGACTGAGATATTGCTGTTTGAAAATTGCCTCTGAAATTATTTTTTATAAATCACCACCTCTGAACCTTGAAAATTCAAATGGCTCTAGATTTTGCTTCAGATCTCTGATTTGGATGAAACAAAATTCAATTTAGGGGTTTTTGGACCTCCTCAATGTGATGCCAACCTCTAATTTGCACCAGCAAGCTCCAATTTTGACCTGCAATAAAAATCTCTCAAAATAGGCTATACAATCAAACTCCTATGGCTCTGATACCATGTAAGAAATTTGATATCGCTTTGATACCATGTAAGAATTTTCCTAAGGAAAAGAATAAAAGCCAAGATCTAAAAGCTCAAGAGATAGCATAAGAGAGATAGGAAAAATAATCAAATAATTGATTATAGCTAATTGAATTGATTGATTACAAAGTAGGAGTGCCTAAATATATAGGCAATTCAATAAGACTACATGATAAGGAGATGATAAGATATCACCCACACAAGGTGGAGTCACATGTCCACCAAAGGTGGATCATCCTCCATTGTACATGGAAGTATAAGAAACATGGGCAACAATGAGAGGATGATAATGTGATAAGAGCACTAAAGGTGGATCTCACACACAAAGAGGTATGTGATGACAACTATCAAACCTAAAGTGGAAATTCTCCTAACCATGTTCTAAAATGAAATTCAAACTCCTATGTGTCATAATGACAACTAATATGAAAATGCATTATCCTAAGTAAACTTAAGTAAAGTGTAGTTAGTAAATATTTAATTACACCAACAAGGGTGATGTGAGAGAGAGAGAGAGAGAGATAACCAATTCATTACAATATTAATCAGTAAGGAGCAAGGCAAACTTAAATAATATCACAACAGGCATTAGAAATCCAAACTCTAATTAGGAGTTTTAAGGAAAGTGAGTAAGGTCATGGATAGGGACATTACAGATCCACACATTGCTCAGTAGATACCTCCAAGAACCCACATACATGGGAGTAGGTTTGAAGTAAGACTAAGATTGTTTATCAGTTCAAAAATGTTACTATGTTGTACTTTTGATTAACATCTAATGATTGGATGTGAAATTCACAAATTTGATTATATTACCACTAGTTCTATTTCAAATTTTGGAAAAAATGGATATTTGACATATGTTCGTAAATTTCAGTCAACACCATTTTCAAATAACACATCAGTTTATTTTTACACATTGAGAATATCATCAATAGGAATTGAACTGAAATTGGCATAGGTCATAGGAAATAAATGCCCTAGCTATTTGTTGTCTTTTGCATTTTGAATTTCTTATTACAATCAAGAGAAGAATATTACTCTTGAAATGGTTTTGGACAGTAACATTTGTACTTCTTCTTCTCAAATATTTCTTCCCTCATCTTGCTGCCTATTGATACCCACAAAGTGAATCTAGGCATTTCTACCATGTAATGGGAGAAAAATGGTTTCCTAATTGATATGTGTCTAAATAATACATGCAAGAACCTTTTCTTTGATATTGCTCACTAACCCTTTACAATAGAAAATGTTTACAAAAACTGTCATGTACTTGCATGACAACATTATATATTACAGAAATCCTGCATAGAAGTAGCTAGCAAGCCGCTCAAAAAGTAGTAACTGATGCCAAGTGGGATAATGAAGATGCTTTAATAAACCACTATCTTCTTTACTCAAGCAACATCTGGTTCATCTGCTTGACTGGGGCATGTTTGGGAATAGACAATCTCCATTTAAACTCAAGTCTCTGGAAGTAGTTATATTTGTTAGTGGAGGAGATACACCCATTGGATTTGCAATAACTTTATGCTCACTAGAATTTCAATTTCTCTTCAATTGAGATACTCTTTCCAAAATTGCATCTACCCTTTTACCAATTTGGGAAATCAATGGGTCTATTTGTGGACCTCCAAGGTGTTGGTCACCTAAACGAGAACCTTGAGATGAATTAGGAACTTCTCTACGAAAGAGATCAGTACCTTGAGAAGCTCTCCACTTGGCAGCTAAATAAAAACCTTGGACCATAGATGGCTGCCCTTTATTGTAAAATGAGTGAGACTCCCTTGCCAAAGGTGGCAATGAACTTACATTTGAGGGATAATGCCCAACATGAGTAACCTAGTTTCCCAAGTCTCATAAATGCAAGGTCATTGATGAATAGGCATTTCTAATAGAAATATTTGTGGTGCTAGAATGAAGTGCATGACAAAATTCTTTTCTTGCTAAACCAATTTGAGACTTCATTTCACATTGCTCTGTGGATAATTCCACAACACTTGTTACTTGAGCTACTAGCAGATGGTGAGTACTCATCACCATCATCTCACATAGGCTCACACATGCATATCTTACTTCTTTCCTTTGTTGTTTTCCCCTTCCTAGATCTTCCTCCCTTTCTGTAACTTCTATCATGGATCCAAGAAGCTCTTCCCATTCTTTTCAATTAACTGTGGACTTTGTCTCTTCGTCCTGAGTAATTGGCATACCTTGGATGGCACCAAGATAACCATTTTCTTCTGAAATGTCCTTTTCTCTCACATTAATATCTCTATTAAGAAGATTTTCTATATCTTTCTCTATATATTGAATAGATGTAGCTGCAATCCCATGTTCATTAATAATATTCCTTGCACCGTTGAGTAATATATCATGCAATTCCTTAATAGTTTCTATCATGGGTCCAAGAAGCTCTTCCCAATCTTTCCCATTAATTTATACAAATATTTTTGTCCGTAACAATATTTTTTGCATATATTTTCATATTGATCCGATTTGATGCACCTTTTCTATTTGATCCATTCTTCCCTTTTATTTCACTTGCTTTGCTCATTTTGCATGACATAGGCCAGGATTTGATAGCAGGTAAAGATTTTGCAAATTTTGGAGAATCTTTGTTAAAGAGTAGGTAAGGATGGCTAAGCTCAGTGCAGTGGAGAGGGAGAGAACTAAACTAAGAGAGTGGAGGTGGAGAGTGATAATGATGAAAATATTTCAGGGCTTGTAGAAATATGGAAATTATAAGCTTCCTCCCAGAGCACACATTAATAAAGTAATGCATGACAATAATATGACTTCCTAGGGGTCTTATTACACCTTATCACATGTTAGGACCCCTACAAAGTCCCCATGACCCCTTTTGACACATTGCAATGCTCAAGTGTGTCCTAAGGGGTCCTACGTCACCTTCAGATACACTTGAGCATTCAAATGTGTCAAAAGGGGTCATGGGGACTTCCTAGGGGTCCTAATAGGCCTTATCACATGTTAGGACCCCTAGGAAGTCCTTGTGACCCCTTTTGACACATTTGGAACTCTCAAGTGTGTCCTAAGGGGTCCTATGATGCCTTCAAACACACTTGAGCATTCAAATGTGTCAAAAGGGGTCATGGGGACTTCCTAGGGGTCCTAGTACACCTTATCATGTGTTAGGACCCCTACGAAGTCCCTGTGACCCCTATGGACACATTGGAATGCTCAAGTGTGTTGTAAGGGGACCTATGGCCCCTTCGAACACACTTGAGCATTCAAATGTGTCAAAATGGGTCATGAAGAATTCCTAGGGGTCCTAATAGGCCTTATCACGCATTAGGACCCCTAGCAAATCCCTATGACCCCTTTTGACACATTGGAATCCTCAAGTGTGTCATAAGGGATCCTACGGACCCTTCAAACACACTTGAGCATTCAAATGTGTCAAAAAGTGTCATGGGGACTTCCTAGGGGTCCTAATAGGCCTTATCATGCATTAGGACCCCTAGGAAGTCCTTGTGACCCCTTTTCATAGATTGGAATGCTCAAGTGTGTCCTAAGGGGTCCTATGATGCCTTAGAAAACACTTGACAATTTAAATGTGTCAAAAGGGGTCACTTCTCAAGATATTCCTTAGACACCCTTGGGTTGTTGTGACGACAAAATAGAATCTATGTGCCCATGGAAGGAGATCTTCGTGCGCTTATCCTCTTAGAAAGCCACAAGGCTCCCTATTTGGCACATCTCAGGGTGAAGAAAATGTATGCTGACCTACGCTAGTTATACTATTGGTCAAGAATGAAGAGGGATATTGCCAACTACGTGGCTAGATGTTTGGAATGTCAGAGAGTGAAAGTAGAGCATCAACATCCCGCTGGCCTTTTGCAACCTCACCTAGTTCCAGAATGGAAATGGGACATTATTTCCATGGATTTTATTGTGGGACTTCCAGTAACTCCCAATGACATGATGCTATCATGGTAACAGTTGATAGACTCACCAAGGTAGCTCATTTTTCTCCCATGTAGTCCTCCTACTCTGCAGCTTCTGTAGCTAGAGTATTCATGAAGGACATTGTGAGACTCCACGGTATTCCCAGGAAAATCATATCTAATCGGGATCCAGTATTCACATCGGCTCTTTGGACTTCACTTTAGCATACTTTAGGGACTCGGCTCAACTATAGTTCAGCCTATCATCTTGAGACAAATGGGCAGATAGAGTGAGTCAACTAGGTTCTTAAGGACATGCTCAGGATGTATGTTATGGACAGAAAAAACCACTGGGAAGAGTATCTATATTTGGTGGAGTTTTCTTATAATAATGGTTATCACAGTTCCATAGGTATGTCCCCTTTTCAGGCTTTGTATGGTCATCCATGTTGTACTCCCTTAAGTTGGGACCGATTGGAGGATAGGGTACTCCTAGGCCCTGAGATGTTACAGGATATGGAACAACAGTTCAAGCGTATCAGAGAGAATATTTTGATAGCTCAGGATAGGCAGTAGAAGTATGCCAATGCTCATAGGACCGATGTACACTTCTCTCTTGGTGATAGAGTCTTTTTGAGGGTACGTCCATGAAAGAGTCCAATCCGTTACGGAAAAGGCTCCAAGTTGGCACTCCGATTTGTTGGCCCTTTTGAGGTCCTGGAGAGGATAGGACCAGTAGCTTATCGGCTTGCCTTGCCACCTAGCCTTTCTCGTATTCATGATGTATTTCACATTTCAGTTCTTAGGAAGTATATTCCTGATGTGACTCGTGTGTTGGATTGGAATGCATTATAGGTAGCGGACGGGCAGCTGGCTTTAGAGCCAGTATGCATTTTGGAGCAGCGAACACTGACCCTCAGCGGTCGAACCATAGAGTAGGCAAGGGTCCAATGGGACCCCAATGATGATTCTTCCACCACATGGGAAGATGTTGCTAGGCTTAGAGATGCCTATCCATATTTATTTGTAGGCTTCCAGGAGTAAGCCTAACTCTAGGGGGGGAGGATGTAATACCTCTCCTATGGTGATACTTAGACTTTTCTGATTTGGATATTTTTATTATGATGGTTAGTACTATACATTTACATTTATGTTTTGTGAATGATGATATGATGGATATGCTCATTTATGGTTATCATTTATATGTTTATGAGATTAGAAAGCCATCTATTTTTATATGTTTTATGGATCTAACCCAAGGATTGAATCTAACCATTATCATGATGTTTTATGTTTCATGGATATGTGTCTAATGTGTTTTCATGACTCAGGATGAAGTTGTAGATACTCACTTAGCTGAGCTCCACACGATGTATCGATCCTGGTGATCTGCTTGTATATATCTGATTTGTATATCCATATGGATATATATGCATCTCTTCTTGGTGATGCAGGATTGTAGGTACCGAGTATTGTCTCCACCTGGCTCCATAGGTCTGAGCGATCCCTCAAAATAATTGATCGTTGTTGTTGTTACGGAGATATCACCAGGTTCCACAGGAAGAAGCTTCACCTTTGATCCTTTTATCCTTAGGTGGGAAGTGTTGATTCAGTCCCTTGTGTGGATGTATTATGTGATCTCGTAGTTGTTGGATTTGTGGATCTTGTAGCTAGTTCTTGTCTTCATGGTATATTGATGTGAATCATTGTTCATTGAAGGTATGATTTAGCAATTTATCTTTAGTAGTAGCTACTATTATACTAGCATATCTCGTTAGGAACGAGTCAGTATGTGATTTAAATCATGTGATTTTAATACCTATAATAATGAATAATATTATGGTATTATTTTATAATACTCATAATAACAAAGTGACTATGACAATAGTAATAATAAAATATTTTAAATAAATAGTGGAAAAATCTAACTTATGTTAGTAGCTACCTGATATATATTTTAGAATGTGGATTAGTGTATGGATAAATAATATATTTTATAATAATGTTATTTTAATATTTAATATTAATAATAATGTGTCTTATTTATGGTATATGTACCATAAGCATATGGGTGCACACATATGCCTATGAATACATATATTATTATATTATTATATAATAAATTAATTAGTTGTGTGAAGGAAACTATTCTTATGTTATTTTTATAAGTGGTAAATAGGATTGGTAAATTCTATTACCATAGTTAAATAAGTTAGTAAATTAATTTTGAGATTATATTATTTATTTTAACACCCTTAAATTTAGGGAACATAGATTATAGTCTTATTTAAAATGTATTCACCTTTACGGGAATGATTTTTTCTAACCATCCCATTAACTATTAACGAATGGATAGTTGAGATGGTTGCATCGGTTGGATTACCTATGCAACCACCTCCTCCATTCTATTTATAGGAAAGGCTTTCCTGTTTATGGGAGTTGGGGAGAAGAATTGATTTCGAGAAGAGGATTAGTATTATTATTGTAGAAAAATTGATATTTTTAAGGAGAGAAGTCCCTTATTTTGTGAGTTTGGCATTTGGATTGTTACGGGTAGAGGCTGGAAGATTGCAAGCAAAGGGATTCAAAGTAGAGTTGGAAACGTTGGAGAGGATTTGATCTTCCTTCATCAACGGGTCTCCGCAGGATTGCAAGTTGGAATCCATACTGAGAGATTATTCTCTTTTATATTAAGAATGTTTGTTATGTTTGAATGCGGCTGTATATGTTTATTTGTAT
Organism: Chamaecyparis obtusa; assembly: GCA_027943335.1. Lineage (NCBI taxonomy): Eukaryota > Viridiplantae > Streptophyta > Pinopsida > Cupressales > Cupressaceae > Chamaecyparis > Chamaecyparis obtusa. The sequence continues at coordinate 277,226 of BSBK01002787.1, forward strand.
CCATATGTGCAAAATATTTATACATTATTCTGTGAGCCATTTATATGATATTGTATTATGTCCGATGTAAATACATTATTGTATTATGCCATTAATTTCTATATCATAGTAGCTATTTATACAAATATATATAAATTACTATAATAATGAACAATGACAGCCGCTTATTTAAGCATAGGATGAATTCGGGAATAGATTATTTGTATATAGTTTATCAGTAAGAAATATGGGTAGTATTCTATATTTTATTTGCTGTCAAAATAAATAATATATCTATTAGTTGTCAAAATAATATTATGCTTAAATAAAGTTATACTTGAATAATTATGTATGTTTAAATAAAGTTGTGCTTCAAAAATTAATAAATAAATAAATTATTAATGTAAAACAATAAAAATAAAAACAAAACTATATAGTTATAAACTATTGCATAAACAATTAAAGATGCTTAAATAAAGTTTTGTTTAAACAAAAAAACTGATTTATAAAAAAATAAATTAATATAAAACAAAACAAAAAAATGAAAGGGTTTGGAAGTGGGGGCCACCAACTTCCCCACTCTCCTCACGGTTCGCAACCGTAGCATTGGCAGGTACTGCTACGACAGTACCTGACTACTATGCCAGCGGGTACTGCAGTAGCAGTACCCGTGAGTTGGGAAAGCGCGCAGGGCGCTAGGTCAATGGGGTGCGGGGCCCACAGGGTCCCCCCCATAAGTCATTTCTAAATTATTTTTTAGTTTTAATTTGTGGTAGGGGTTTAATTTGTTTTTAGATTTTAATGAATATTAAATTTAGGATACTTAGATTGCTATTAAATTTAGTTATGGTTTAATAGGAATTTCATAGTCTAGTTGGTTTATAAATATTTGGTGGAAATTATATTTGTTTATTTAAATTTTTAAATATGGGTTTTAATAAAATCCGCTTTATACAAGTATAACATAACATTTAAGTATAAGTTTACGTACTTAATTCCTTATACTTAATTCCTTATACTTTAAGCTATACTTGTATAAATGGATTAGGTACCTTTCAAATTGATTGGAATAGGTTTTAGATTTCTAGGAGTTAATCTGCAACTTCTATATTTTAGATTTTAATAAAATTAGACTTAGTCAAATTTCAAACTTACATGGAAATTTATGGAACATTCTCTTTTGGCATATGGAAATTTGTGAAAACCTTAAATATGTTTGGCGGAGGTTATATCCAATGCATTTAGATGCCTTAATAGGATTAGGATGTGTTTAGGAAGCAGTTTAGGGTTTAGGGTTGTCTAAAGGATCAGGACATTCTAAACATCCTTAAACATTCCTAATTTCCCTAAACGTTCATAAACTATCTTATTATTTTCTACTCTTTGATGCAATCTTACAAATGTGTTTATGATATGTTTCTACTATGTTTATGATGTGATTGTGAAATGTGGGTTAAGGGTAGAAAACCTAATGACACCTAGTGAGTGGCTCTTAGTGTGGGGTCGGGGCCCTAAGTGGCTAGAACCAGGATAACCGACTGAAGAGTTATTTAACAAGTGAGAACTTAATTAAACTTATGGGAATGGGTTAAAACATTAAAAAGATTAAATGTGCCTCACCCATGCCATTAGCGCTAGTAAAGGCTATGGATGGGAGTGGGAGAAGGTACCTATGCATAGGTACGATCGAATAGCGCTTGTCAGTACGAAAGGCATTCGATCCCGCATGTGCCTACTTGGGCGCTGGGGCCCAGAGTGGCTAGTACCAGGACAACCCAAGGAGTGAGGGCTATGTGATGACACTCAGTTAGGTTTTTGCTTAGAGTTTCTACCAAGCCTTAGAGCCTTTTGGGGAAAGATTCATACTTTGATCATCTTTTATTTGCTATTGGGAAAGGTTACCCAACCCTAGGTTTGGCCTAGCTATTCCTTTTTTGTGGAGCTTGGTGTTTATCTCCTAGCACGGGGGAGTGGGCCTTTTAGGTATCCATGTGGTTGGGTGGTAAATATTTTTATCGAGGTATCTATTGTGGATGCAGTGTTTGAAGATCCATGCTTGCTTATGTACCAATTTGAAGAATGAAGGCTTTGTAATTATATTTCATGATGTAAAATTATTGTTACCTCCCATCAGGAGTTGAATGTAATGTAATCAGTAATGTATTTCAAAATGATGTATTTGGAATGGGTAGACTTAGGAAAGAGGGAAAAGGGGGATGTGAACCTTATGTATCAGATGTATGTTAGAAAAGAAAAAGGATTTGGTAACATTTCAAGTATAGTAGTATGTTTCTTATTTAAGTGAAAAAAAAAGGCTATTGAAAACCAAATGTATTACTTGCAATGTATCAAATGGTTTAGATGATTCTATTTGTTTTAAAATTTATATTGTTCATAAAGGGTACTTAGGAATGTAGATGATTTTAAATGGAAAATTGAAATGAAAGTACTTTGTAGTTTTTAATAAAGAATCTTATAGTGAGATGCTGTAATTTGCTTTGAGAAGTATATCTTGTTGTTAGTTTACTAAATGGACTTAAATGAATCATGCACTAAATAGAAGGGAACCTTGGGAGGAAACTAAGTTTAAGTTTTGTTCTTATAATTGTTTTAAAAATTCAAAAAAATTCATAAATCATTACTTAGGTTTTTCTTTTACAAAGAGAATTTGTGTTCTCTTCCCCAGTTCCCTTGTGGGGCATGACATCTTTGGTATTAGAGCCCTAAGTTTCTACACTGGGGCCCAGGGAATTTGGCCCATGCTCCTTAAACTTGTTATTTATCTTAGGAAAACTTAAAACTAAAATCAAACTAGGACCCTTAAACTTATCCTTCTCCTTACTTGTCCAGGATGCCTCCTGTAACCCGTGGTAGAAGGGGAGGTGCCCAAAACACACCTCCTAGATCTCAACATGAAAGTTTTCAAGAAGAAGAACAATATGAGGGAAGAGGGGATCAATCTAATAACCAATCTGGAGGTTCTCAGGGGGTACAATTACAAGAGCTCCTACAATAGATACTTTAGAGGTTAGATGCAGGGCAAGATAGAGGGCACCGTGGGGAGTCTAACACTCACCATGAGGAAAGGGAAAGGAGTCCTAGGAGGAGAGATCAAGCAATGGAAGAAGATGTGTTGCATGCTTCTCACATGCGAGACCTCCTTAGGACTAAGACTAACCCATTTAAGGGAACTCAAGGAGGATCTACCGCACAGACTTGGTTGCTAGAACTAGAAAGGCTTTTCTCCATGCATCCTTATAGCAGAAATACTAAGGCTCAGTTTTTAGTCATTCACCTTAGAGACTTTGCATCCACTTGGTGGGAAATAGAGAGAGAGAAACTTCACATAGATATTACCACTCTTTCATGGGAACTATTCCTAGAACTCTTTCGAGCCAAATTTCTATCTGATCACTGGAGACGGGAAAGAGCCGAAGAGTTTCACAACCTAAGGCAGCTAACTATGTCAGTTGATGACTATGAGAGGAAGTTCTTGGAACTCAAGCCATACTCAGGATATAAGGATGATGAACCCATGTTGACTCAACACTTTCTTAGAGGACTCAATGGTTGCCTGGCTGGTAGTGTACGAATGTTTGAACCTCAGACAGTTAATGATGCAGTCATCAAAGCTCACCTTGAGGAACAAAATATAGCCTTGGGGTTAGGAGGTCAGACAAGTGGCCAAGGGGGTAATGTCTTCCAAGTCAGGTCAAGTTTCAAAGGAAATCAATCTCAAGGTGCACCTGGACCTAAAAACTATCCTCCTAAAGGAAGTCAGAACCACCAGAAAAGGAAGTTTTTCAACAACAGCAACAACAACAATTACAATGGAAACAATAATAAAAGTGGAGGTTCTCAATCCAATAATCCTCACAACTGGCAGTGTGCAAAGTGATACCCGAACCGTCAGCCAACTTAGAGTATGCCTCAGAATTCTAGTCGGGGTAGCTTTCAACAGTCTAGCGCACCTTCTGCAGGAAGGAATTTTGTCAAGAACAATGGATGTTACTCTTGTGGCCAACATGGGTACATTGCAGTTAATTGCCCTCAAAAATCTACTCCAGCAGCTAGCTATAGGCAGGCCTCTTCAAAACCAACAGTAGGTAATGCAGGCAAAACTCACTGAGTATTTTCCACCTTAGACCATGGACAAGCCAATCATCAGGGAACAGTCATCAAAACCCCAGGTTTGTTAAAGGGTATCTCTACCACCATACTATTTGATTCAGGAGCAACAGATTCTTTCATTTCACCTTCTTTAGTAGAGAAATGTGGGCTGAAGGTAGTAAGGTAGGAAGATAGGTGGCAGGTTGAGCTAGCCTCCGGGACAAGAATAACCTCTGATTCTTGTGTCCATAGTTGCAAGTTAGAACTTGGACCTTTTTCCACCTTAGTAGATCTCCGAGTAATTCCTCTAGGTTCGTATGGAGTATTTTTGGGCATGGACTGGTTGGATGCTCACAAAGCCACTTTGGATTGTAGAAACAAAAGCATTCAATGTTCAGATGACTTAGGAGAACCTAAGAAGATTGTTGGGGTGCAACGACCCATCTCTCTCCGCATGATTTCCGTGATGCACCTCAAGAGGTGCATGTGCAAAGGATGCCAATTATTTGCAGTATGAGTAGAGGACTTGGACTAAGGAGAAAGTGGGGAGGTATCACTAGATCATCCCCTATTACAAGAATACTTGGATGTTTTTCCCAAAGAAATTCCAGGAATGCCTCCCAAAAGGGACATAGACTTCCAAATTGAGTTGGTTCCAGGAGCAGAACCAATCTCCAAAGCTCCATACTATATGACCACACAAGAACTTGAAGAACTCAAGCTTCAATTGGAAGGCCTCTTGGAAAAAGGATTTATCAGACCTAGTGTATCACCATGGGGTGCACCAGTAATATTTGTGAAGAAGAAAGATGGCTCTCTTCGATTGTGCATTGACTATCATCAACTCAATAAAGTCACAATCAAGAATCGGTATCCCTTACCTCACATTGATGATCTATTTGATCAAATGAAAGGGGCAAAAATATTTTCATAGATTGATCTCAAGTCTGGATACCATCAACTTAGAATTTAGGAGGTTGATATTCATTGAATAGCTTTTCATACCAGGTATGGTCACTATGAGTTCACTGTGGTACCATTCGGGTTGACAAACGCTCCTTCTGTATTCATGAGCCTAATGAATGGAGTTTTCAGAACCTACTTGGATAAATTTGTGATAGTATTCTTAGATAATATCTTAGTGTTCTCTAAAAATCTTGAAGAACATGAGGTTCATCTTCGCCAAGTATTGCAGTGACTTAGGGAAAATCAACTTTATGCCAATGTAGAAAAGTGTGAGTTCTTTCAGATAGAAGTTAAGTATCTAGGACATGTCATATCAGGGAATGGCATCGCTGTTGATCTAGCCAAAATTCAAGCCATAGTGGAGTGGCCAACTCTGAATAATGTCCTTGAAGTTCACAGCTTTATGGGACTAGCTGGGTATTATAGAAGATTTGTCAGAGATTTCTCTCAGATAGCACATCCCATTACTTCCTTGCAAAGGAAAGGTAAAAAGTTTGTTTGGTCGGAAAAATGTGAGGTCTCTTTCCAATGTTTGAAGGAAAGATTAACCAGTGCCCCAATCTTGGTGGTCCCTAAACCATCAGGAAACTTCATAGTTTGCACAGATGCTTCACTAGAAGGGATTGGGGAAGTTCTTATGCAAGAAGGACAAGTTGTGGCTTATGAGTCAAGGAAGCTTAAAGATCATGAGCTCAACTACCCCACCCATGACCTAGAACTTGCAATAGTAGTTCACACCTTAGTAAAGTGGAGACACTTTCTGTTGGGTCACAAGTTTGAACTCCAAATAGATCATCGGAGGCTTCAGTACATCTTCTCTTAACCCAACCTAAATGCTAGACAACGCAGGTGGATGGAATTCCTATGTGAATATGATTTTGAGGTTAAGTACATCCCAGGGAAGACAAATGTGGTGGCAGATGCTTTAAGCAAGCGTAGACATGTTTTATCAGTAGTATCCCTTAGCATAGATTTGGAGAAAAGAATCAGGGAGGCTCTCACTTCTGACTCTTGGTTTCAAGAGGTTAAGATAGAAATAGAGTTAGGAAGACCTTTGGAAGGTCGATTCTCAAGATATTCCTTAGACACCCTTGGGTTGTTGTGACAACAAAATAGAATCTATGTGCCCATGGAAGGAGATCTTCATGCGCTTATACTCTAGAAAGCCACAAGGCTCCCTATTTGGCACATCTAGGGGTGAAGAAAATGTATACTGACCTATGCCAGTTATACTATTGGTCAGGAATGAAGAGGGATATTGCCGACTACGTGGCTAGATGTTTGGAATGTCAGAGAGTGAAAGCAGAGCATCAACATCCCGCTAGCCTTTTGCAACCTCACCTAGTGCCAGAATGGAAATGGGACATTATTTCCATGGATTTTATTGTGGGACTTCTAGTAACTCCCAATGACATGATGCTATCATGGTAACAGTTGATAGACTCACCAAGGTAGCTCATTTTTCTCCCATGTAGTCCTCCTACTCAGCAGCTTCTATAGCTAGAGTATTCATGAAGGACATTGTGAGACTCCACGGTATTCCCAAGAAAATCATATCTAATCGGGATCCAGTATTCACATCGGCTCTTTGGACTTCACTTTAGCATACTTTAGGGACTCAACTCAACTTTAGTTCAGCCTATCATCTTGAGACAGATGGGCAGACAGAGCGAGTCAACTAGGTTCTTGAGGACATGCTCAGAATGTATGTTATGGACAGATAAAACCAATGGGAAGAGTATCTATATTTGGTGGATTTTTCTTATAATAATGGTTATCACAGTTCCATAGGTATGTCCCCTTTTCAAGCTTTGTATGGTCATCCATGCCGTACTCCCTTAAGTTGGGACCGATTGGAGGATAGGGTACTCCTAGGCCTTGAGATGTTACAGGATATGGAACAACAGGTCAAGCGTATCAAAGAGAATATTTTGACAGCTTAGGATAGGCAGAAGAAGTATGCCAATGCTCATAGGACCGATGTACACTTCTCTCTTGGTGATAGAGTCTTTTTGAGGGTGCGTCCATGAAAGAGTCCAATCCGTTACAGAAAAGGCTCAAAGTTGGCACCCTGATTTGTTGGCCCTTTTGAGGTCCTGGAGAGGATAGGACCAGTAGCTTATCGGCTTGCCTTGCCACCTAGCCTTGCTCGTATTCATGATGTATTTCACATTTCAGTTCTTAGGAAGTATATTCCTGATGTGACTCATGTGTTGGATTGGAATGCATTACAGGTAGCGGACGGGCAGCTGGCTTTAGAGCCAATACGCATTTTGGAGCAGTGGATACTGACCCTCAGGGGTCGAAGCATAGAGTAGGCAAGGGTCCAATGGGACCCCAATGATGATTCTTCCACCACATGGGAAGATGTTGCTAGGCTTAGAGATGCCTATCCATATTTATTTGTAGGCTTCCAGGAGTAAGCCTAACTCTAGGGGGGGAGGATGTAATACCTCTCCTATGGTGATACTTAGACTTTGCTGATTTGGATATTTTTATTATGATGGTTAGGACTATACATTTACATTTATGTTTTGTGAATGATGATATGATGGATATGCTCATTTATGGTTATCATTTATATGTTTATGAGATTAGAAAGCCATCTATTTTTATATGTTTTATGGATCTAACCCAAGGATTGAATCTAACCATTATCATGATGTTTTATGTTTCATGGATATGTGTCTGATGTGTTTTCATGACTGAGGATGAAGTCCTAGTTACTCACTTAGCTGAGGTCCACACGATGTATCGATCCTGGTGATCTACTTGTATATATCTGATTTGTATATCCATATGGATATATATGCATCTCTTCTTGGTGATGCAGGATTGCAGGTACCGGGTATTGTCTCCACCTGGCTCCACAGGTCTGAGCGATCCCTCAAAATCCTCGATCATTGTTGTTGTTACGGAGATATCACCAGGTTCCACAGGAAGAAGCTTCACCTTTGATCCTTTTATCCTTAGGTGGGAAGTGTTGATTTAGTCCCTTGTGTGGATGTATTGTGTGATCTCGTAGTTGTTGGATTTGTGGATCTTGTAGCTAGTTCTTGTCTTCATGGTATATTGATGTGAATCATTGTTCATTGAAGGTATGATTTAGCAATTTATCTTTAGTAGTAGCTACTATTATACTAGCATATCTCGTTAGGAACGAGTCAGTATGTGATTTAAATCATGTGATTTTAATACCTATCATAATGAATAATTTTATGGTATTATTTTATAATACTCATAATAACAAAGTGACTATGACAATAGTAATAATAAAATATTTTAAATAAATAGTGGAAAAATCTAACTTATGTTAGTAGCTACCTGATATATATTTTACAATGTGGATTAGTGTATGGATAAATAATATATTTTATAATAATCTTATTTTAATATTTAATATTAATAATAATGTGTCTTATTTATGGTATATTTACCATAAGGATATGGGTGCACACATATGCGTATGAATACATATATTATTATATAATAAATTAATTAGTTGTGTGAAGGAAACTATTCTTATGTTATTTTTATAAGTGGTAAATAGGATTGGTAAATTCTATTAGCATAGTTAAATAAGTTAGTAAATTAATTTTGAGATTATATTATTTATTTTAACACCCTTAAATTTAGGGAACATAGATTATAGTCTTATTTAAAATGTATTCACCTTTACGGGAATGTTTTTTGCTAACCATCCCATTAACTATTAACGAATGGATAGTTGAGATGGTTGCATCGGTTGGATTACCTGTGCAACCACCTCCTCCATTCTATTTATAGGAAAGGCTTTCCTGTGTATGGGATTTGGGGAGAAGAATTGATTTCGAGAAGAAGATTAGTATTATTATTGTAGAAAAATTGATATTTTTAAGGAGAGAAGTCCCTTATTTTGTGAGTTTGGCATTTGGATTGTTACAGGTAGAGGCTGGAAGATTGCAAGAAAAGGGATTCAAAGGAGAGCTGGAAACGTTGGAGAGGATTTGATCTTCCTTCATCCACCGGTCTCCGTAGGACTCCAGGTTGGAATCCATACTGAGAGATTATTCTCTTTTATATTAAGAATGTTTGTTATGTTTGAATGCGGCTGTATATGTTTATTTGTATCCATATGTGCAAAATATTTATACATTATTCTGTGAGCCATTTATATGATATTGTATTATGTCCGATGTAAATCCATTATTGTATTATGTCATTAATTTCTATATCATAGTAGCTGTTTATACAAATATATATAAATTGCTATAATAATGAACAATGACAGCCGCTTATTTAAGCATAGGATGAATTCGGGAATAGATTATTTGTATATAGTTTATCAGTAAGAAATATGGGTAGTATTCTATATTTTATTTGCTGTCAAAATAAATAATATATCTATTAGTTGTCAAAATAATATTATGCTTAAATAAAGTTATACTTGAATAATTATGTATGTTTAAATAAAGTTGTGCTTCAAAAATTAATAAATAAATAAATTATTAATGTAAAACAATAAAAATAAAAACAAAACTATATAGTTATAAAGTTGTGCATAAACAATTATAGATGCTTAAATAAAGTTTTGTTTTAAAAAAAAAAAGATTTATAGAAAAATAAATTAATATAAAACAAAACCAAAATATGAAAGGGTTTGGAAGTGGGGGCCACCACCTTCCCCACTCTCCTCACAGTTCGCAACCGTAGCATTGGCAGGTACTGCTACGGCAGTACCTGACTGCTATGGCAGTGGGTACTGCAGTAGCAGTACCCGTGAGTTGGGAAAGCATGCAGGGTGCTAGGTCAATGGGGTGCGGGGCCCACAGGGTCCCCCCCATAAGTCATTTCTAAATTATTTTTTTAATTTAATTTGTGGTAGGGGTTTTATTTGTTTTTAAATTTTAATGAATATTAAATTTAGGATACTTAGATTGCTATTAAATTTAGTTATGGTTTAATAGGAATTTCATAGTCTAGTTGGTTTATAAATATTTGGTGGAAATTATATTTGTTTATTTAAATTTTTAAATATGGGTTTTAATAATATCTGCTTTATACAAGTATAACATAACATTTAAGTATAATTTTACGTACTTAATTCCTTATACTTTAAGTTATACTTGTATAAAGGGATTAGGTACCTTTCAAATTGATTGGAATAGATTTTAGATTTCTAGGAGTTAAGCTGCAACTTCTATATTTTAGATTTTAATAAAATTAGACTTAGTCAAATTTCAAACTTAGATGGAAATTTATGGAACATTATCTTTTGGCATATGGAAATTTGTGAAAACCTTAAATATGTTTGGCGGATGTTATATCCAATGCATTTAGATGCCTTAATAGGGTTAGGATGTGTTTAGGAAGCAGTTTAGGGTTTAGGGTTGTCTAAAGGATCAGGACATTCTAAACATCCTTAAACATTCCTAATTTCCCTAAACGTTCATAAGCTATCTTATTATTTTCTACTCTTTGATGCAATCTTAAAAATGTGTTTATGATATGTTTCTACTATGTTTATGATGTGATTGTGAAATGTGGGTTAAGGGTAGAAAACCTAATGACACCTAGTGAGTGGCTCTCAGTGCGGGGTCGGGGCCCTAAGTGGCTAGAACCAGGATAACCGACTGAAGAGTTATTTAACAAGTGAGAACTTAATTAAACTTATGGGAATGGGTTAAAACATTAAAAAGATTAAATGTGCCTCACCCATGCCATTAGCCCTAGTAAAGGCTATGGACAGGAGTGGGAGAAGGTACCTATGCGTAGGTACGATCGAATAGTGCTTGTCAGTACGAAAGGCATTCGATCCCGCATGTGCCTACTTGGGGGCTGGGGCCCAGAGTGGCTAGTACCAGGACAACCCAAGGAGTGAGGGCTATGTGATGACACTCAGTTAGGTTGTTGCTTAGAGTTTCTACCAAGCCTTAGAGCTTTTTGGGGAAAGATTCATACTTTGATCATCTTTTATTTGCTATTGGGAAAGGTTACCCAGCCCTAGGTTTGGCCTAGCTATTCCTTTTTTGTGGACCTTGGTGTTTATCTCCTAGCATGGGGGAGTGGGCCTTTTAGGTATCCACGTGGTTGGGTGGTAAATATATTTATCAAGGTATCTATTGTGGATGGAGTGTTTGAAGATCCATGCTTGCTTATGTACCAATTTGAAGAATGAAGGCTTTGTAATTATATTTCATGATGTAAAATTATTGTTACCTCCCATCAGGAGTTGAATGTAATGTAATCAGTAATGTATTTCAAAATGATGTATTTGTAATGGGTAGACTTAGGAAAGAGGGAAAAGGGGGATGTGAACCTTATGTATCAGATGTATGTTAGAAAAGAAAAAGGATTTGGTAACATTTCAAGTATAGTAGTATGTTTCTTATTTAAGTGAAAAAAAAAAGGCTATTGAAAAGAAAATGTATTACTTGTAATGTATCAAATGGTTTAGATGATTCTATTTGATTTAAAATTTATATTGTTCATAAAGGGTACTTAGGAATGTAGATGATTTTAAATGGAAAATTGAAATGAAAGTACTTTGTAGTTTTTAATAAAGAATCTTATAGTGAGATGCTGTAATTTTCTTTGAGAAGTATATCTTGTTGTTAGTTTACTAAATGGACTTAAATGAATCATGCACTAAATAGAAGGGAACCTTGGGAGGAAACTAAGTTTAAGTTTTGTTCTTATAATTGTTTTAAAAATTCAAAAACTTTCATAAATCATTACTTAGGTTTTTCTTTTACAAAGAGAATCTGTGTTCTCTTCCCCAATTCCCTTGTGGGGCATGACAGTCCTAATAGGCCTTATTGTGTGTTAAGAGCCCTAGGAAGTCCCTATGACCCTTATGGACATATTGGAATGCTCAAGTGTGTCATAAGGGGTCCTACAGCCCATTCAAACACACTTGAGTAATCAAATATGTCAAAAGCGGTCATGGGGACTTCCTAGGGGTCCTAACTAGCCTTTTAAGGTGTTAAGACCCCTAGGAAGTCCCCATGATGCCTATGGACACATGGGAATGCTCAAGTGTGTCATAAGGGGTCCTACGGCCCCTTCAGACACACTTGAGTATTCAAATGTGTCAAAAGGGGTTATGGGGACTTCCTAGGGGTCCTAATAGTCCTTATCACACTTTAAGACCCCTAGGAAGTCCCTGTGACCCCTATGGACACATTGGAATGCTCAAGTGTGTCATAAGGGGTCCTACAGCCCCTTCGGTCACACTTGAGCATTCAAATGTGTCAAAAGGGGTCATACGGACTTCCTAGGGGACCTAGTAAGCCTTATCATGTGTTAGGACCCCTAGGAATTCCATGTGACCCCTTTTGACACATTAGAACACTCAAGTGTGTCCTAAGGGATCCTACGACACCTTCGAACACACTTGAGCATTCAAATGTGTCAGAAGGGTTCATGGGGACTTCCTAGGGGTCCTAGTATGCCTTATCACATGTTACAACCCCTAGGAAGTCCCTGTGACCCCTGTAGACACATTCTAATGCTCAAATGTGTCATAAGGGGTCCTACGGCCTCTTTGGACATACTTGAGCATTTTAATGTGTCAAAAGGGGTCATGGGGACTTCCTAGCGGTCCTAATAGGCATTATCACACGTAAGGACCCCTAGGAAGTCCCTGTGACCCCTTCTGACACATTAGAATGGTCAACTATGTCCTAAGGGGTCCTACGACACCTTCAGACACACTTGAGCATTCAAATGTTTCAAAAGGTGTCATGAGGACTTCCTAAGAGTCCTAGTATTCTTTATCATGCCTTAGGACCCCTTGGAAGTCCCCATGACCACTGTGGACACATTGGAATACTCAAGTGTGTACTAAGGGGTCCTATGATACTTTCAGAAACACTTGAGCATTCAAATGTGTCAAAAGGGATCATGGGGACTTCCTAGGGGTCCTAGTATGCCTTATCACATGTTAGGACCCCTAGGAAGTTCCTGTGACCCTTGGGGACACATTGAAATGCTCAAGTGTGTCCTAACAGGTCCTACGACACCTTCAGACACACTTGAGAATTTAAATGTGTCAAAAGGGGTCATGGGGAATTCCTAGGGGTCCTAGTAGGCCTTATCACACTTTTGGACCCCTAGGAAGTTCTCATGATGCCTATGGACACATTCGAATGCTCAAGTGTTTCCTAAGGGTGCAGCGACCACTTCTATCATACTTGAGCATTTAGATGTGTCAAAAGGGGTCATGGGGACTTCCTAGGGGTCCTAATAGGCCTTATCACATGTTAACACCCCTTGGAAGTCCCTGTGACCCCTATGGACCCATTGGAATGATCAAGTATATCATAACAGGTCCTATGGCCCCTTCAGACATAGTTGAGCATTCAAATGTGTCAAAAGGGGTCATCGGGACTTCCTAGGGGTCCTAATAGGGCTTATCGCATGTAAGGACCCATAGGAAGTCCTCGTGACCCCTATGGACACATTGGAATGCTTAAGTGTATCATAAGGGGTCCTACAGCCCCTTCAGACACACTTGAGCATTCAAATTTGTGAAAAGGGTTCATGGGGACTTCCTAGGGGTCCTAGTATGCCTTATCACGCGTTAGCACCCCTAGGAAGTCCTTGTGACCCTTATGGACACATTGGAATTCTTGAGTGTCTCGTAAGGGATCCTACGGACCCTTTGGACACACTTGAGCATGAAAATGTGTCAAAAGGGGTCATGGGAAATTCCTAGGGGTCCTTATAGGCCTTATCACATGTTAGGACCCCTAGGAAGTCCCTATGACCCCTTTTGACACATTAGAACACTCAAGTGTGTCCTAAGGGGTCCTACGATGCCTTTGGACACATTTGAGCATTAAAATGTGTCAAAAGAGATCATGAGGACTTCCTAGGGGTCCTAGTATGCCTTATCAAGCATTCAGACCCCTAAGAAGTCCACGTGACCACTATGGACACATTGGAATGCTTAGGTGTGTCCTAAGGGGTCTAACAACACCTTTGGACACACTTGAGCATTAAAATGTGTCAAAAGGGGTCATGGGGTCTTCCTAGGGTTTCTAGTACACCTTATCACATGTTATGACCCCTAGGAAGTCTCGGTGACCCTTATGGACACATTGGAATGATCAAGCATGTCCTAAGGGGTCCTACAATGCCTTCAGACACACTTGAGCATTCAAATGTGTCAAAAGGGGTCATGGGGACTTCCTAGGGGTCCTAGTACACCTTATCACATGTTTTGACCCCTAGGAAGTCCCCATGACCCTTGCGGACACATTGGAATCCTCAAGTGTGTCCCAAGGGATCCTACGACCACTTCGGACACACTTGAGCATTCAAATGTGTTAAAAGGGGTCATTGGGACTTTCTAGGGTTCCTAATAGGCTTATCACACATTAAGACCCCTAGGAAGTCCTTGTGACCCCTATGGACACTTTGGAATGCTCAAGTGTGTCCTAAGGGATCCTACAACCACTTCGAGCACAGTTAAGTATTCAAATGTGTCAAAAGGCATCATGGGGACTTCCTATAGTTCCTAATATGTCTGATCACATGTTAGGACCTCTAGGAAGTCCTTGTGAACCCTATGGACACATTGGAATGCTCAAGTGTGTCCTAAGGGGTCCTACGATGCCTTCAGAGAGACTTGAGCATTCAAATGTGTCAAAAGGGGTCATGGGGACTTCCTAGGGGTCCTAGTATGCCTTATCACATGTTAGGGACCCTTGGAAGTCCCTATGACCCCTGTGGACACATTTGAATGCTCAAGTGTGTCCTAAGGGCTCCTACAATTCCTTCAGACACACTTGACCATTCAAATGTGTCAAAAGGGGTCATGGGGAATTATTAGGAGTCCTATTATGCCTTATCATGCATTAGGACCCCTAAGAAGTCCCTATGACCCCTATGAAAACATTGGAATACTCAAGTGTGTCCTAAGGCATCCAACAACCACTTCAGACACACTTGGGTATTCAAATATGTCAAAAGGGGTCATGGGGACTTCCTACAGGTTCTAATAGGCCTTATCACATGTTAGGACCCCTAGGAAGTCCCTATGACCCCTATGGACACATTGGAATGCTCAAGTGTATCCTAAGGGGACCTACGACCACTTCAAATGTACTCTTGCATTCAAATGTGTCAAATGGGGTCATGGGGACTTCCTAGGGGTACTAATAGGCCTTATCATGCATTAGGACCCCTAGGAAGTCCCTATGACCTCTATGGACACATTGGAATCATCAAGTGTGTCCTAAGGGGTCCTACGATGCCTTCAGACACACTTGAGCATTCAAATGTGTCAAAAGGGGTCATGGGGACTTCCTAGGGGTCCTAGTATGCCTTATCACGCATTAGGACCCCTAAGAAGTCTCGGTGACCCCTTTGGAAACATTGAAATGCTTAAGTGTGTCCTAAAGGGTCCTATGACCACTTTGGACATACTTGAGCATTCAAATGTGTCAAAAGGGGTCATGGGGACTTCCTAGGGGTCCTAATAGGCCTTATCACACGTTAGGACCCCTAGTAAGTCCCCATGACCCCTATGGACACATTGGAATGCTCAAGTGTGTCATAAGGGGTCTAGATGACCCTTTAAGACATACTTGAGAGTTCCAATGTGTCCATAAGGGTCAGGAGGACTTCTTAGAGGTCATAACGCATGATAAGCCATACTAGGACCCCTAGAAAGTCCTGATGACCCTTTTTGACACATTTGAATGCTCAAGTGTGTTTGAAGGCATTGTTGGACCCCTTAGGACACACTTGAGCAATCCAATGTGTCCATAGGGGTCACAGGGACTTCCTAGGGTTCCTAACACGTGATAAGGCCTATTAGGACCCCTAGGAAGTCCCCATGACCCCTTTTGACACATTTGAACTCTAAAGTGTGTTTGAAGGTGTTGTAGGATACCTTAGGACACACTATAGCATTCCAATGTGTCAAAAGGGATCACAAGGACATCCTAGGGGTCCTAATGCATGATAAGGCCTATTAGGACCGCTAAGCATTCAAATGTCTCAAAAAGGGTCATGAGGACTCCCTAGGGGTCCTAGTATGCCTTATCACACATTAGGACCCCTAGGAAGTCCCTGTGTCCCCTGTGGACATATTGGAATGCTCAAGTGTGTCCTAAGGGGTCCTGCGACACTTTCAAACACACTTGAGCATTCAAATGTGTCAAAATGGGTCATGGGGACTTTCTAGGGGTCCTAATAGGCCTTATCACATGTTAGGACTCTTATGAGGTCCCCGTGACCCTTGTGGACACATTGGAATGCTCAAGTGTGTCCTAAGGCATCCTACAACACCTTCAGATAGACTTGAGCATTCAAATGTTTTAAAAGGGGTCAAGGGGACTTCCTAGGGGTCCTAGTACTAGTTTCTAGGATAGATGATAACATCTACTTATTCAGTATAGTCAGACCACAAAAATTACAAGGGTCCTAGTATGCCTTATCAAATACATTATATATATAATATGTATTACGTATATATTATATACATTAGTATGTAATACATTCTAGTATATATATAATATACATTTTCTATATTATGTACCCCATTTTATATGTAAAAGTTCAAATTTTTCATTTGCTCCCGCCCTTTTTTCATCTGCCTGGAAATATTGGGTACCTGATTTGGAATCGGGTACCTAATTTTTTACTGGTCATATTTGACCAAAATATTCCCTATCCCCACAGACCAGACAAGCATGGGATTTTAGACTTTTTCACAGGTTGCAAGAAAAATAACTTGATTTGGGTCCCATTTTTTTGTTTTGTCAACTTGTGGTCTCACCATGGGAAGTAGCAATCGTCGAAAGGCTAAATGGAAGAGGAAGGTGACGAATGAAAAAATTCGAGCCTATAGGGAAAATCACCAAAGAAGGAGAGAAGGTATGTTAAACATTAATCAAGGTGACCCCATAAATGTAGTTGTAAGTGAAGAGGATGTTGAATTTGAAAATAATATGGAAATTAATTTTGTGAATAACAATGTATGGAGTGAAGATGAAAATGAAGAGATGGAGAATGAAAATGTAGACTTGGGGAAGGAAAACATAGATTTGGGGAATGACAATGAATGGATTGAAGATGAAAATGTATAGATGGAGATTGAAAATGTAGACTTGGGGAATGAAAATGTTGCACAAGAACCACATGAACATTACACATCTCCAAATTATATGTGAAATGAAGTCCCTTGCAATAAAGATAATCAATCTTCAAATTTAGGGTTTTCAAGAACACCTAAATGGTTAATTGAAATTGAGGAGAACACTATGAATAATTGGGAAGGAAAGAGGTCACATAGAACCATTAGGTTGTGGGCTTCAAGACTTTATGATCAATTTTTTGGAAACAAGACATTGGTTGAGCAATGTCAAATTTTTGTGTAATTGTTAAAGATGCAAAAGATGAGACCTATGCTTGTGAAATTGAAGATTCGTGTGAACAAGAAAATGGAGAGAAATGCCATTGTTGTGAAGAATCTTTTCAATGCTCTCAATAGCATTGGGAAGACTAGCAAAGAAAAAAAGAAGAGAGTTTCTCAGAGGGTTATTATAACCTCCTTAGTAAGTCATTAGTTGAGAAAGGTTCGTTTGATAAGACAAACTTGTGTTCACTTCAATATAGACCATAAAACTTTGGGTAGAGAACTTGCAAGAAGAGAAAGACTTGATGATCCACTTCAAATTGATACATGGGCTTATGGTGGGAGACTTCCATGTTTCGATAAGAAGCTAATAGATGTTGTCAAGGATGAAATTTAACAATTTTGGGATGCTAACTCAAGAGTGTCACCAAATGTGAAGGATGTCTTGAAGTTGAGAGTTGGAAATTGAGACCATACTCCACATCCTAAACATTATGTGGAGGTAAGTCAAAAAATTTTGTATAAAAAAATTTGTGAGACACATCCAACACTGAAAATATTACAAAGGTCTTTTGAATCCATGAAGCCATTTTATTATGTACCCCTTAAGATTCAGAATACATGTTGTTACAAATATCATGTTGATTTTTCAACACATCATGAATTATTAGAGTCCATTCATTCTACTTTGCATACTAATGAAATGCTAGAGGATTGTGGTGGAAGTGGTCTTCCCAAATCATTAAGAGACTTGCTAGATCAATTTTTATGTCATAGAGATTATGGTTGTTTATTTTATAAAAAAGATTTCTTAAATGTCAAGTGCTTAGAATGTGGTGGCTTGTCCAAGTTTAGAACATGTTTTCATGAGGGTTTGGAACACAATTTTGGAAAGACACTTGTCCAAAAAAAGGTATATGAAATAGTGAAATATACATTGAAGAGTGGAGGTGAAGGCTCTAGATGTGAGTTAGTTGCAAAAGAATACAATGTTGCTGATTTTATCTCAGATTTCAAGACAAATATTTTTTACAAGTATGCAAGGCATAGTCACAGGTCTCAATGGTTGGGTCAACAATTCAGGACATGTAAGGACACTTTCCCCATTGGAACTATTATACCCAGTGTAGACTTTGTGGAGAACTATACATTGTAGCCCCAAAATGAGACTCAAGCTCAATATTACAATTCCACTCATGTTCCTATTTTTGTACACATTACATATAGACATTCCCCTGATAGCACAAAAGATGAGCAAAAGATAATTAGAGAGTACCATTTTAAGATGAGCGATGACAAGTATCACTCTCATGAGTTTGTTCAACATTGTTTCCATAACTATTTTGACTTCTTGCAGGAAAATGGTATTGCTATGGATAAACATCTCACTTGGTCGGATAATTGCACCGGTCAATTTAAGAATGCTAGAATGTTTTATTGGTTGTGTAGAATGCATGTGGAGAGAGGTGTACCTCATATTTGGATTTTTTTTGAGTCAAGTCATGGGAAAGGGGAGCATGACGAAGTAGGTGCATGTGTGAAGAGAGCTCTAGTTAAGGAGCAATTGAGGATTTTAGGTGTTGTAATTCTTGATGCCCGTTCTATTGTTGATTGGTGTACTTTAGCATTGTCACAGGGGGGGACTCTTGATTGTATAGTGCATAGATTATTTTGGTTGGTTGAGGGTACTATAGGAGATAGATTGGATTGTCAAATAGTGAAAGACTCTTCAAAAATGCATTCATTTCGAAGCTCCAATAGTAGTACATGGACCATTTGGACACGAGAGTTGACTTGTTTTTGCCCCATGTGTTTTTAGTATGATTGGGATCATTGTGATGTTAAAGTATTGTTCCTTCGTGTTTAATAAATGATGAGACAATCATGATATGCATATATATATATATATATATAAAGTTCACACATATGCATATTAATATATACTTACTTTTCAATTATATTATATAGTATATATATAATATAATTGAAAAGTAAGTATATATTAATATGCATATGTGTGAAATATATATATATATATATATATATAAAGTTCACACATATGCATATTAATATATACTTCCTTTTCAATTATATTATATATATACTATATAATATAATTGAAAAGTAAGTATATATTAATATGCATATGTGTGAACTTATATATATATATATATTATACAAAGTATGAATAAACTATTGGTTAAGATACGTTAACTAATAGTTATGTAATGAAGTGACATGACCATAAGTATATACGGTCATGTCTATTCATTACATGACTATTCAATATATACATATACCCTATTGTTATTGTAGAATCAATCAATAATGAAGGCAATTGTATTCTACAATATCAAACTAGTATATATATTATCTCTATTGGACGATCCAGTTTTCACAACATGGTATCAAAGGCAAGTTCCTTCTTTAAAGCTTAACCACTTGAAGGAAAGATCTGGACATGCAGGGGAGATAATAAATAATAGAGAAAGAAGATCAAGTGACAAGATTATGCAGTATTCCTTTCTCACGAATGCTAGAGTAGAAAAAAGAAGAAAAAGGAAGTCACTGCAATGAATTAAGGAAGAACAATATATTAATTAGTAGCTCTTTTGCGATTACGGGGACACCCAACATTCAACCCATTGTTTACTAAGAGGCATTTGTCTCATTAGCGAATCTGATTGTAGGAATTTAAATATTTAGTAGAAGATGTCACCTTTATTATGGGAAGGAAATAAGAAGGATAGCCACAGAAAGATATTGAAGAGGATAGAGCATGGAGTAGGGGAAAAGAGTGATGCAAACCCTAGTGAAATTCCTAGATTGAAAAAACATTGGTTCAAGGCTCATTTCATCGCAACAACTATAGAAAGAGCTTAAAAACAAGAAGATACCATCACACACACCAATTCTAGTTTTATTTATTATCACCCAAGTCAAAGACAGAGGGAATTATAGAACACTATTAAGATAGGGGAGCTAATACAAAGAGGAATCATAGCATTGACCCATTAAACAAGTAATTCAGAGAATAGAAGAACTTCAGCAAGCCAATAGAAGAGATGATATAGAATGGTGATTAGAGCGACCATGAAAGTTCAGATTAATCATGAATTGTGACTATTTTATGTGCCGATTATCTTCACATTTATGTGCAATGTAGAGAACTAATCATCGAGAGCCTAACCAATAGGATATATATATATATATATATATATATATATATATATATATATATATATATATATATATATATATATATATATATATATATATATATATTATATATATATATATATATATATAACAATCAATGCGAGTCTCATCAGAATGAAGACTAAGGATTGCAAGCAATAAGAACCATCATCTACACAAGCAGGTTGGTCAATATTCACCAACATCACCGTGAATTGCAAAAGATTATTCATATCCCATGACCGTTGGGCATTTAGATAACACAGAAAAATAATACCTTGGAATATGAAAATGCATTCATAACTACAGGTCACTTTCCTCAGTGGCAGCGTTCGTCTATTTACACCTTGGAATAGATGATATGGAGGTAGGAAATGAGAGACAAGACTGTGCGACCATAGAGAGAGGATACAACAGGTGGTCATACCGACCAAAGATATTTCCCTCACAATTACATACAAAGCACGGAAAAATCATTATTGACAAATATAACAACTATCATTTGCGATAGTGGATTCAGTATACAAATCGATTGTCATATCTTGTGGCTAGCCGACGGTCGCATCAATACTTTAAGGGATACCAATACAAGGTTGCAATTACAATTATAATCAAAGGCACATCTCAGATGATATTGCTGATCTCATGCGCCCACATTTCTTATGGGTCACAAGGCTCCAATGAAGTAAATATATGTTACTCATCAACATAAGAGAGAATAATCACAGATCAAGAGACATCATTGGATTGAAGGATGGATATATATATATATTAACTCAATTCCTTTAGTCAGTAGATAAGGAGTATTATGAGTTTCAATCTATGTAGTTAGGAGCAAATCATCAAGGCATTGCAAACTGCATAAATGCGTACATCCAAGGGAGTGGTCACAGCTTGTACTAGGGTACATAAACTAAGTAGTTGATTGTCGATCAATAGAAGGGAGTGAGTATGAAACTCTCAAAGCTGAAATATTGAGAAAATTGAAGACTTGATAAGAAGGATATAAGGAATCTTATAGCAAATTTTAGTGACACCTTGTTATAGATGCATGATCACCTTATTAGAAAATCAAGGATATCAAGTGACTATGGGCTCACTTTTAAAGAAAGAAATATTTGAAACTTAAGATAAGTATTCATCTTTGAGTTAAATTTTTTATAATTTTGTAGTCATTTTCTTATATGTATTCATGTTTTTACTATAAGAGCTATTTGCCTTGATATTTTCATTTGTCTCTAAGAATGTTCTTGTAGAAAAAGAAGAATGATGCAATCAAGGCATTATGCAGGGTTGTTCTGTACTATAATAAGTGTAGGATGATTCTCTGATAACAAGTACCTATGGACTGCTGAGTGCAGGGTCCATTGCACATGTGGCACTGACAGGCTCCTAACTACTCTACTCCAAATTTTGATTACACTATAATAGTGAAATTTCATAATAAGTACTCATGGATTTGTGTACAACCTTTGGACTATAGTGAGATGGATTCTTCAAAATATTTTTTTCGTATGGGCTCACCTTACAAAAGGGAATATAAAAGGATGAAAGCATGTGAAATTTAGATTAAGAGGGAGTCCTAACATCTTCAAAAATTTTAAGAATTGATGAACTTGAGCTTCAGAGGGAGAAGATGATTTAGTCAACTTGTGACAAAATCAATCATATTGATTGAGAGGGAGATCATTGTTGAAGGTGAAACAATTCTGAGGCTATAGAAGTGGAAACTCATGGATAGAATCACATATGAGATGCACATGGATAGAATCTCTGATTGAAGTAATTCATACATCTCGAGACTATAGTTCATTAAGATGAACATCATACTAGAGGTCCTTATTATCTTCCCTTAAGTCCAAGAGGGAGTGTTAATGTTATGGCCTTGAAAAAGATCAAAATGCATGCTATGCTAATCCACAACCTTATGGAAACCCAGTATGAGATATCGATTCTCTTAGGAAGAAAAGTATGAAGTCACATCTTGTAGTGACATTGAGCTGAATATATAAAAAGGGTATGCCTCCATGATAGAAGAAGAAAAAGGATATGCATCAGTGGATATGCAAGGATCTTGATTCAGAGGGAGTAGACCATGTTTTGTTGGTTACCTAGTGATCAAGAAACTGTACCAGAGAATTATGATGAATTACCATGTGAGAAGGCTATGCTTTCATGTCAGTGGGAGAAGCTAGAAGATCAAATTAAGATGGCAACCTAGGATCGTGGTCAGATTAATTTAGAGGAAGTATTCCTGATGTTGAGGAATAAAGTCTTAGCTGAAATGAGGTTTTTCAGCCTTAGCAATCTATCATTTTGTATCTTAAATGATTCTTGTCTTTGATAGACAAGTTTAAGGTGGAAGCCTTCCTCACTTGATAATTTTGAACCAAAGTGTCAAGATTGAATACTTAAGTGTGTGTCCTGAACTATGCGAATATCTTGACTCTTGTTATTACTTGTTGTGTAATAACGAAACCATATCATGATTGACTACTTAATTGTGTGTCCCAACTGTGCGGATATCATGATATTGAAGTCTACTATCATGAAGAGACTACATTTAATTGTGTGTCCCAAAGTGTTGGAAGTCATGGTAGACTTTATGGGCCCATTCATTTTGTGTTATATTATGAAAGGTGATGATCTTTCATGTGTGTTGGGTTACTATTTCAAGGTGACAATCTTGAAAATAGTTAACCAGGCTTCAAGATTGACTCTCGAAAGGGACTGTCCCAGATGTGCCAGATATCTTGTTGCTTATGTTATTACTTGGTGTGTAATAACTTGTCAAGATCGACTCCCGAAAGGGTCTATCCCAGATGTGCCAAATATCTTGACACCTATCATGATCGACTCCTGAAAGGGTCTGTCCCAGATGTACCAGATATCATGATATGAAAAGATTCTACAAATTCTATTAAACTCTCTCTCAAGAGAGAGTGTTAAAGTATTTTTTGTTCATGTTTAATAAATGATGAGACAATCATGATATATATATATATATATATATATATATATATATATATATATATATATATATATATATATGTATATATATATATATATATATATGTATATATATATATATATATATATATATATGTATATATATATATATATATATATGTATATATATATATATATATATGTATATATATATATATATATATATATATATATATATATATATATATATATATATATATATATATATATATATATATATATATATATATATATATATATATATTATACAAAGTATGAATAAACTATTGGTTAAGATATGTTAACTAATAGTTATGTAATGAAGTGACATGACCATAAGTATATACGATCATGTCTATTCATTACATGACTATTCAATATATACATATACCCTATTGTTATTGTAGAATCAATCAATAATGAAGGCAATTGTATTCTACAATATCACACTAGTATATATATTATCTCTATTGGATGATCCAGTTTTCACAACATGTGAGACAAGTGAGTGGGTGGATACATGGGTTCCATAGTATCTAACTCCTTTATCTTTGACTCTCTCTATAAGAAATGATGACATGGACACTTTAGTTGAGTATGACCATCTTTTAGATCTTCTAAAGCAAGGAGATATTTTTGCATTGGTTGCACTACAGGGGAATGATGAGAGGTCATATTATTGGTTAGCACATTGTGTACAAGGTAAACAGAAGCTTGTACAACCAATGACAGATGGTGATGGGTTCACATATCCTACTAGGTCAGTTGTTGTTGCAGGAACATGGCTGCGAACATACATGATTAGAAAGAATGGAATTCTTGCATTTGAAGACTATGAGAAGCACAAAACTATTCTCATGTCCTTGTTATAGCAACAAATTTCAAGTTGTCAAAGCACCAAGGAAGACCGAAGGCAAAAGAACTTTGGACTATTAGTACTGTTGATCATGAAGCACTATTGGAGACCCTGAAGTAAAGAGATGACCCTTTAGGAACACTTGACTAGGTAATAAGTTAACTTAGTGCATTGCTTTCTAAGTTCATTAAGCTTAATTTCAATACATTAATTTCACCTTTCTTAGATTGTATTTTGAGTCAATAAACATGGTTTTGTATGTGGATTATAACTTGTGCAGGAGCACTTATGAAGATGCCTACGGTCACCATGGATCCAATCAGAGATAGAAGGACAAAAGGATCCTTAAAAGTTAATTGAGATCTTTTCAAGCCTATAATGGCAATTTGTAACAATCAATTTAATTTAAAAGTTAAATGTCCTAGAAGTCTTGATAAGGACTTATGACCAAAATCATGTATGGGTGGCCAATAGTGCCAAGAAGGGATCTTACATGTCATTTACTTATGTCATTTGCATGGTTTGAATTCTTACATGTTTAATTATTGTTTCTAATGCTTTAAGGATATTATTTTTTATCATTTCAAATAATCTATAGAAGCTAAACCTCAAACATAATAAGCTTCATAGTTCAAATTTCACAAGCTTAATCATGATTAGTTTCATAGTTCAAATTTAAAACATACCACTAACAGTCATTGTAATGAAACTGGGTCAAGAAAAGAAATGTGCATGCTTTCCCATTTGGTTCTTCTCTTGTTTCAGAATGAAAACCTAATTGTTTCCACTACAGATAAGGAATGTTCCCAAGGACTACTTAATCAATCTATAAAATACAACTACTTGCAGGCTGCCTAGTGTACCATAATGCATTGTGTGTTTTATGGTTTGCAAGTGACATGCTTTATGAGTTTGCACGGGAGAGTAAAAGGGTTAAATTTTTTGTTATTGAAAATGGTGTGGAGTATAAGTTGGTGGTTTACTTCCATGACATTGTAAATGCTAGTGACAAGGGTAAAAGCACAAAGTTGTGTCACGTTTCAAGACAATTTATCAGCACAGCTGAATTTGAGTATTTCTAACTAAAATTATCTTTTGTCAAACATATGGTCTATCTAGATTCATTCTAGCTAAGTTAGATAAGTTCTTTACCTTTTCCAATTGGAAATATCTATTAAATGCATGTTTTATAACAATTACTAAAGAAATAAAATTATTTCAGAAAAGCGATGTTTCAATAACTCTTACTATTTTAAATGATATTTTTTACAAATATAAAAATACCCTTTTTTAGAGCACAGAGTCAAGATTATTGTCATATAATTTTTGTAGTATTTTAATTAGATCTAATATATTATAATTTCAAAATACTGCAAGTAGGTATTTTAACATTCGAGAAGAAGATGCTTCAAAAATAGAAAAAAATAGTAAAGCTTATCAAAAAAATTGAAAATTTATATTTAACACTAGAGGAGAGAGTTATCTTCAAGAGTGTGTAATTTATTTTCTGAATGGTGTAGATTTGATAGGGGAAATTTGACACGAGATGAAAACTGTCGATTTCAGGTATGTTCGACTTTGAGTAGTTATAATAGAGAAAATATACATTGAAAACTAATTTTTCTTCTTTTTTGCACTAGCTATAGATTTTATCTATGACATATTTTGAAATCAAAGGAAAAAAAGATTATTTGCATATACTTTTTTGGTGCGAACAAGACCCTCATTTTTCAGCATTTTTCAACAAGTAAAAAATGGACTTAAAAAATTTTAAAACTATGTAAATTCTTGTTCAAAAAAATTTAAAAAATTATAGGCATAAACTTCATCCACTTTTACACATTTCATTAGTTTACATCATCTCCAAATTTTAATCATAAATGCCATTTTTATGTCATTAAAGTTAAAAAATTTCTGTGTTGTTGACCTTTTCCTTTATAAAAGTGTGACACAACTTTGTACTTTTACCCACAACCCCGTTCCACCCATGGAATCACCAGAACACTCGCGACCACGTTTGACCCAAGTGACCCCAAGGTGCACTAAGCATGATTGGGCAGCAACCTTTTGGGGTTCATATATTGGATCTCATGAGAGGTATTGAAAAACCATTAGGTGATACGAGATTGTGTTTCTGAGGTCTACAATAACCTCTCTCAGTTTTGGGTGATTTAACTTCGTTTACATTTGGCAAGATGATCTCAGTCATTACCAAAACTTGTAGTGAGGGTCAGTTGAAAGTGGCTCAGCAATGTATCTTTCAAACTGTCTGACATTGCATTGAACCATATGCTCCATTGGCTCTAGTTTCCCAAGTAAATGAAAATGAAAACCCTGTTCTGTCCATGGATTCACCAAAATGCTCATGACCACGCTCGACCCAAGTGACCCCAAGGTGCACTAAGCACGCTTGGGCAGAAATATTCTAGGTCTTGTATCTTAGACCTCATGAGAGGCATCAACAAACTGTTAGGTGCTACGGGATCATGTTTCTAAGGTATACAATAACCTCTTTCATTTTTTGGTGATTTGACTTTGTTTGCATTTGGCAAGATGATCTCAGTCGATGCCAAAACTTGTAGTGAGGGTCAGTTGAAAGCAGCTCAGTAGTGTATCTTTCAAATCGCCTGACATTGCATTGAACCATCTACTCCATCAGTTCCATTTGGCTAGGTAAACACTAGTGACAATGTCGTTCCACCCACAGAGTCACTGGAACGCTCGCAACCATGCTCAACCCAAGTGACCCTAAGGTGCACTAAGCACGATTGGGCAGTGATCTTCCTAGGCTTGTATCTTAGACCTCATGAAAGGTGTCAACAAACCATTAGGTTCTATGAGGTCATGTTTCTGAGGTCTACAATAACCTCTCTCAGTTTTGGGTGGTTTGACTTCATTTGCATTTGGCAAGATGATCTTATTCGATGCCAAAACTTGCAGTGAGGGTCAGTTGAAAGCGGCTCAACAATGTATCTTTAAAAATATCTTACATTGCATCAAATCATCTAGTTCATCAACTTTAGTTGGCCCTATAAATTCTAGTGACAATCCCATTCTACCCATGGAGTCACCGGAACACTTGCGACCACTCTCGACCCAAGTGACCCCAAGGTGCACTAAGCACGATTGGGCAGCGATCTTTTGGGGCTCATATCTCAGACCTCGTGAGAAGTATCAACAAAATTTTAAGTACTACAAGATTGTGTTTCCAAGGTCTACAATAACCTCTCTCGATTTTGGGCGATTCGACTTCATTTGCATTTGGCAAGACAATCTCAGTCGATACCAAAACTTGTAGTGAGGGTCAGTTGAAACCGGCTCAGTAGCGTATCTTTCAAACCATCTAAGAATGCATCAAACCATCTACTCCATCAGCTCTGGTTGGCTGGGTAAATGACAATGAACACCCCATTCCACCCACGGAGTCACCAAAACGCTCGCGACCATGCTCGACCCAAGTGACCCCAAGGTGCACTAAGCACAATTGAGCATCGATCTTTTGGGGCTCATATCTTGGACCTCATGAGAGGTATTCACAAACCTTCAAGTGCTACGGGATCATGTTTCCAAGGTCTACAATAACCTCTCTCAATTTTGGGCCATTTGACTTCATTTTCATTTGGCAAGATGATCTCAGTCGATGCCAAAACTTGTAGTGAGGGTCAGTTGAAAGTGGCTCAACAACATATCTTTCAAACCATCTGACATTGCATCAAACCATCTACTCCATCAACTTTGGTTAGTTGGGTAAACACCAATGACAACCCCATTCCACCAATGAAGTCACCAGAACACTCACGACCACGCTTGACCCAAGTGACCCCAAGGTGCACTAAGCACGATTGGGCAGTGATCTTCCAGGGCTCAGATCTCAGACTTTGTGATAGGTATTGACAAACCATCAAGGGCTACAAGATCATGTTTCTAAGGTCTACAATAACCTCTGTCAGTTTTGGGTGATTCGACTTCATTTTCATTTGGCAAGGTGATCTCAGTCGATGCCAAAACTTGTAGTGAGGGTCAGTTGAAAGCGGCTCAACAGCGTATCTTTCGAATCATCTAAAATTGCATCAAACCATCTTCTCCATAGGCTCCGGTTGGCTAGGTAAATGCTAGTGACAACCCCGTTCTACCCACAGAGTCACTGGAATGCTCGTGACCACGCTCGACACAAGTGACCTAACAGCACAAGTGCTACATTTCTCTATGCATTTAGTAGACCCCAATATGATGAGTTATATACACAATGAGTATATACATAGTATTGAAATAATGTAGTACTAAGTGGCTCAAGTGAGTATATATAATGATATGAAACATAAGAACATAGAAAATCTATAGAAGTTAAACCTCAAACATAATAAGCTCCATGAACAGGGTATTCCAGAGTAAAGAAAAACAAATGTAACTTCAACAAGATATAATTTAAATCATAATGATAATCATAGTCAAGATATAACTTCACCATTCAACTCCATTAGCATGAATAATAAATATGTATACAAAAGATGACGCAAATATAACATAAAAATGAACATGTTCTATATATAGAAAGTATCAAATGTATCAAAAGTATCTCCATATACAAATATTTCACATGCCATTTCAAAATGTCTACAAAATCAATGTTTCAAGGTGTACAATGTGGCATATGTTCCATCTCAAAATGTGCCAAGTGGCATCTCTAAATGACCACAAAACTAAAACTACATCCTATGTCGTAGGGGGATCATCAAAATGTAGCCTCTTTGAAGAAGTTTTAGGCTCTGATTGATCCTACAACAAAAATGAGTTCAAACCCAAGTTAGATTGCTTATGTTATACGATTTGTACATATATATATATATAATTTATAATTCAAAAACTAATTTAATTAAAATTATAACTGAATACAAATATTCATACCTGGCCTCTCAGTTGCCTACCACAATCAGGTGTCCTAGCATAAGTCCTTGGTAGCGAAGGGACCATGCCAAAAATACCAACTCTAACCTATAAATATATATTTGCAATAATGAAATTAGTATAGTGGTACAACATAGAGTAATAAATCTACAAAATAGGACACGATTTGAACAAAAATTAAAACTTACATCTAGTGATCCCTCCTCTGGAATAGTGGGCTGGGTCAACAAAGATACAAAAGATTCTTGTGGGCCCTCCATCACACTGGGAGTAACCTATGACAGTAAAAATATTTTCAATTATATATAAATTTACTTCATCAGAACAACCCTGGTTACAAAATACAAATAACAATATGTAAAAGTCTATGTACAATCGGACTATCACTCCGAATCAAGATGTCTGTTAGCCTAGGATCCCGAACCCATGCCGGAACATCATTGATAGCCAAACCCTATACAATAAATTCAAGTAAAATATTTTATTTATGTACACACAAGTGGCATACATATGCATGCATAATTAATCTTAAACAATTAATTACCTTTCCTTTGTCAACACCTTATGAAGGAACCCCCTCATGCCCCCCACTAACATCGGTTGTAGTCTACAAGAGTACAATAAGATGACAATATATTAGTAAATGTATGAATTTTATTTCTCTAATTGATAGAGATTTAAGCATGTACACCAAATGATATAAAAAAAACTAATGAGTACATAATTTATAATATACCGTATAAACATCAAGGCCAAATGAAATGGCCAAAGTTGTGGACTCATCCACCTATCTCAACTCCTCCTATGTCATCGACTGAACATAAATGGAAAAAAAATATATACATCAGTGCATGCAATCATTAAAACTAATCTAAATAAATAAATTAAATAAGTCATGTACCACATTTATTTATAATGTTTACTCTTACTATATCAATGGGAGTCCCTGGCTTTGCATACACCTCTTGAGCACTCTCATGAGATGTAGATGATCCATGAGGTGTTGTAGCCTCTGTAGCTACATCTCTGACATCCTCCTCATCAGTAACATACTGATATGTATCAACATTTGTAAGCAGTCTAAGGCACATATTCTTGCATATAATACAAATATGGGGCTCACATACATGTGAACTCTGGTGAGATGTTGATGTGCTAGCACAATCCACACCAGGAAGCAACACTGACCTAGTCTACGTGATCAACTAATCACTCAACAAATGAATGGCCCTAATAGTCTATGAGGCAGCCTCTGCAATGATATCGGGATGCTGCACTCAAGGAGGGGGTGAGACATCAGTGGGGAGGACAAAGGTAGTGTCCTTTTTGCGTTGGGCAAATGGCCTAGTCTGAGGAGCTCCTCAGCCTAT
This sequence comes from Chamaecyparis obtusa, assembly GCA_027943335.1. Taxonomy (NCBI): domain Eukaryota; kingdom Viridiplantae; phylum Streptophyta; class Pinopsida; order Cupressales; family Cupressaceae; genus Chamaecyparis; species Chamaecyparis obtusa. Next base: position 307,947 of record BSBK01002787.1, read on the forward strand.
GCCCATGTTGGGCCTCATACTCCAATAATTAACATTGTGACCAAGCACAAACTCAGCATACAATTTTTTTATGAAATAGAAAGGGAGCTCCGAATTGCTATGGGGTGGTTTATCAAAAACCATCCACTAGTGATGCCAAAAGTGTGTGCGCATTGCTTCATTTGTGCACCATTTTATTGATAATTTGGGCTTTTTGGGGTCAATTGGTATTCCGGTTTTAGGATTCACAAAAAGAGAGGCTATATCTTCCTTACTTATATTAAGGGTTGCAATCCCATCATGGTCAAGCCCGTCATCAAATTGGGTGTGCATATCATCATGCCAATGAAGAGCAACATTATGTTGCTGTGTGAGTGTGTCAATATTTTGAACAATAGTATTTAATGTGGTAAGAATGGGACCTAATGTAGGTATATTCTGATATGTGTTTTGGAAACCCCGTATTGTGTTCAAATTATCTTGTATCAAATCTTGTAAAGATGGAGGGTTTTGAAATGAGGGATTATTTTGGGGATCGTTATTTGGTGCAGGAGGATTATTTTCTTCATTATTGTCAGCCATGCCTGATTAAATAAAAATAAAATTTAAATTTGAATTTGATTTCATATATTATTACAAAAATAAATACAAAACCCTATTTCAACCAAAAAAACTACATTTAGCATCAAAATGAAATAAAACAATCAAAATCTACAAAGAATGTACTTACCGTATAGTGTGGAGATCGAATTTTTTATTGCCAAAATCAAATACCCAAAAATATTGTGTATATGATATTTCAAGCCATTTTCCAAACCCAAAACATGAGTAGAAATGAGTAAAATGGCTCGCGGGTTTTGATTTATGCCACAGGTATCTGGTACCTATTATCGTATCTAGTACCTGATTAGGTCTGTGCTTTGGTGTTAGCTTTTCCTAGGTGTACTGACACCCGAGCCTACTCAAAAGTCAACAAGTGTTTTCATGCACTTTTGGATGAGTGAAAAGCAGATTTTTTTTACATCGCCACTTTTTGGCCCCTCATGATCTTGCACATACCCACATATTAATTGATTTTTTTACATGCACCTTTCAAAATTAACATTTCATTTATATTTATATTTGAAAAATTAATAACATTATTTTATTATTATATACATGATGTGATATGCATGTAGATTTTATTTCAATACTTACTTAGCTAAGTCAAACTAGAGTTTTATGAACACAATTGGTTGTTCTTAAATAACTAAAACTTGTGTTATGGTTTCACTACTTGGTATATTCTATTTCCTTATTTGATGTTGTTTATTTGGGAAAATTATGTTGAATTTTAGAAATTGTATACCAAAGGCTTTGAAGTATTTTTTTGTTGATCTCTAATTTTATGGGAAGAATCTTTATAACCATTTTTAAATTCTTGATTGGATTGTGTATGATTCTATGACACTTGTGAATGATCTCATATGTTGTATTGTGTCTCGATCTTTATTTCATTTGACCAAAAGGGTGATGATTGTCGTATTGATTGAGTCTAATTAACTTGGTCACCTTATGTTCTCTACTAAGATTGTTCTATGTTCTGGATGATTATCTTTATGGATTATGTTACTCCATGTTTGAAGATGGATGACATTTATGATTATTGTTGGTCTTGTGATATCCATTATGTGATAGATCATCTATGAAAATGTCTATATTGTGATGGACTATTTGATCCTTGTATAGGATGTGTTGTTCTCTACTATGCTTTATTATTTTAATTTGGTGATTACCACAATTTATGATTTATGAGAAGCTTTTGTGGTTTAAAATTACATAGTAAAATTATTTTTCAAATTTCTTTTAAAATTACTTTGCAAATTAAATAATAAAGTGATAACTTAAATACATTGAAATTTTAAAATAAATTGATAAGATAATGTGTTCCTCGCTCATGCCTGAGTACTTAGTGGTCTTGACTAGGATGTGAGTGGGAATATTCTTGCCACTTACATGGACTAGATATAAGATAGTTGGTACCTCATATGTATGAGAGGATTACTAATAACACATAGAGTCACTACGACATCGAGGTCTAGAGAGACTACTAGGATAACCTTAGAGTTGGATTATGTGATGACACTTCCCTTTATCCATCTTAGGTTTTTTACATGTGTTGGTTTCCATTGGTAGAGCATGTATTATCCTTATAGTTGGTCTTGTACCCTTTTGAGATAGAGAGATTTTAGGATCCCTTGCCTAGGTGTTGTATTTTGTTGTATTTTGGTCTTTGATATCTAAGTGGGGTCTATTGTTATCTCCTCAATATGGTGGGAGTGGATATTTGGTTCCATGTGGTCAAGTGGTAGTGATTCTTTCACCATTTGAGAATCAAACATCCTTATACCAGTGTTGGATGATCCTTGTTACAGTTGTATCTTCTTTTTTATCATTGGAGACTTGTGTGTATTTATCTTTTATTGTATTTTACTTTGTACTTAAATTAAATTTATATATCTTGCAAATTGTGTAATGGATGTGGGCTATCATGCATACCTTATGGATCAATTGTATCTAGGTATTATTTTATGAGATGATATACTTTAGTTTCATTATGTGGAATATTTGAATGGTTATTATACTTAATAGATTAATTTATATTTATGTTACATTATATGTCAAGGAACTAGATTGAGATTGGTAATCTATAAATGAATTATGTAAATTAGTATGTATTGTCTTTATGTTATATTTATTTTGTTTTGTTATTCATTATTTTTGTAAACTCTTAAGATATTTTTTTTTCTAAAATTAGTAGCATGTTTAGATTAATTTCTCCTAGGTTCCCTAGTAGGGCATTACACTTGGTATCAGAGCTCATGTTTCTACACTAGGAACTCTAGAATTTTTGTATGCCCATTAGGTGTCTTGTAGTTGAAACTTGAAATGAAACAAAGACACATAAGTCTTTTGTATTTGAGAACCATTTTAACTTATAACCTATTAGTAAATTTTTAGAAAAAAATTCATTACAATTGCATTTGATGCATCCTACATTAGCGATTGTCTATTGTATTTCGGGACATTCTCTAAGCATCTAGGACGTTGTATTCTTGGGTCTTGTGAACGGTTACTCCCTTGAGTATCATTGACACTAGTCACTTTGTTATGTGAGATATTTTATGATTTATTTTGGTTATTGATGAATCGTTCATGTTGTGTTTGGGCTAATATTAAATTTTATAACTTTCTTATGCGTGGACTGTAGTCATCTAACTCTCTTTTTGCTACCTATTTTGTGACACTAGTCACACTTAACTTACTATTGAATCACTACAGTACTTTTATGATTTAATGCTAAACTTGGAATTTGCCCACTTGGGTTTTTCCTTTTTGAACTTCATGATGGCTATTTTGAATGTTTGGTATTGTTGGCCCTATTCTATGATAAGTGGTGTTTCTATCATGTTCATTTTGGACCTATGATAGTATTTATAAGGGAGGATATCACAGACAATTATACTATGTTTTATTTAATTGAAGATGAACTGTACTGTGTGTCATATATATTAGTGTTACATTTTTCAAGATTGCTTGAACCTCTCAATTTATTATTCAATGTAAATAAAAATGTGTACCTTATACAATCAATTTATATATGAATTATATGATTTTGAATGAATAAAGATCTAGATCTATTTAAATCGAATAATAATGAATGACTGATCAGTGTAATTGTCAATTTATGCTTAAATTAGAATTATATTACTCTTGATGACTATATATCATCTCTTTATTTATTACTTGTTTAGAGATGTCATTTTGTCTTTTGTTTAAGTAGAATTCTTCATGATTCAGGGATATATATATATATATATATATATATATATATATATATATATATATATATATATATATATATATATATATATATATATATATATATATATATATATATATATATATATATATATATATATATATATATATATATATATATATATATATATATATATATATATATATATATATATATATATATATATATATATATATATATATATATACACACACACATACATACATACATACACACCTACATATATACATATGTATATATACATATATATATATATATACATATATATATATATATATATATATATATATATATATATATATATATATATATATATATATATATATATATATATATATATATATATATATATATATATATATATGTATATATATATGTATACATATACATATATATATATATATATATATGTATACATATACATATATATGTATATATATGTATACACACACACACACACACACACACACACCTAGGTCAGAGTCAAGGTCATCCCTAACCTAGGTCAGGGTCAAGGTCATCCCTAACCTAGGTCAGAGATGAGGTCGTCTTTGACCTGCTCTGAAATTTGTGCCCTTTTTTTTTCAGATTTGGTCCCAACGGGCCTTGAAATCAATGTTGGGCCCTCAAATCTGAGTGCAGAAGTGTTTTAATTCAAAATTCATTTAATTATTTTCCCTCCTTATTTGGTTATTGTGATTGGACCATAATTTGAGGTAAAATTTAAATTATGGGTCCTCACATTGTTCTAGAAGCCGCACCTTGAAACCTCTATATAAAGACTCTCATTTGCCTTCATTTTCACAACAAAAGACAACAACATCAAATGGTTTCTCACAAGAAATCATATTGCAAGGAGATTTAAGCAAGCAAGGAATGGTGAAGTGAAGATGCAAGATTGCAAGAGGATGATATATAAGATCAAGCCATTGTTGACATCAAGCATCTTTGTGAGCACACCATTCTAAATACCTACTTGGAGCAAGAGAGAACCTTTCTTCCTTGATCCACCATTACCAACATTCAACCATTCAAAGATACAAGCATGGGGTGGGTATGTGCAGGATCATGGTATGCCAAAAAGTGGCGATGTGAAAAAGAAGTCCTGATTGATAGACTTTTTGAAAACTAACTATAACTTTCATATGATATAACATTTTTTAAATCTAAAATAACATCACATTCTATGCTTCACCTAGTACAATAATAATAATAAACAATTCTTTCAATTTGATGAATTTTAGACTAAGTTAAGGTGGTCAGACACGAGAGTTTTTATATTCAGAAAAAATTTTAGCATAAAAATTATAATTAATTATTTACTTGAAAAAAAATACAAAAAAATGTACATCACATCCGGACATGAGTCTACTACTCTTATCTAAAATCTTATAAAAAAAAATATTATCATTTTATTTTATTTAATGTGGTCAGACATACACCTACTTGTTATCTTCCTAGTCCTGATTGATAGACTTATTAAAAGATAGCTATAAATTTCAAACTGTATAACATTTTTAAAATCCAAAACATGTGTCACATTCTATGGTTTTGCTACTACAAGAAAAATGAAATTTTTTTTCAATTTGATAAAGTTTAGACTAAGTTAACATGGTTAGATACGAGATTGTTTGTATTCTGAAAAAGTTGTAGGAGAAAAATCATAATTAATTATTTACTTGGAAATAAATTAAAAAAATATATGTGTCACGTTTGGATATGAGTCTACTACTTATATCTAGAATCTTGTAAAATTTTTTTTATCATTTTATTATGTTTAAGGTGGTCAGACATACACCTAATTCTTTTTTAAAAAAAAAATTTCATACTACTACATTGAAATTTGAAATTTTCAACATATAGAATAATTATTTTTCAAAAAAGGCCTAGTATCTTAGAAACTAAATTCAATTTTCTACAGATTCTCTTCTTACATATTTTTGATATAATATTTATAACTTGTTCAATTTTTTATGTCAACTTGCTTAAACCTATTTTTCTGAATTTTCATTGCAACTTAAGGGCCTAGTTTGGCATACCATGATCTTGCACATACCCAGGTAGCAATTACGGATTGTGAGTTTGGTAGGAGTACTTTAGCCTTGGGGGCTTGGTATGGTTTCCTATCTCATTCAAATCTATGCATTGTTGTTTCATACATATTCATGCTAGGGTTTTAATCTAGAGGATTAGATCTTGGCATTACACTTTCAATACATACACACACACATACTATTTCAATTTGCTTTTCATGGAGGTGGAGATCACCAAAATGGGGGTTTGACTAAGGCAAAAACCTATATAGCCACCCCAAAAACACCCTTTTTAAGATATCTACAGTCACTATTTCGAGAATTGGAGGACAAATCTGAGTACCCTTTTTGACGAACTTATGAGATCTACAAACAAAGTCAAAGTCAACCTTCAAAATATTAATGTAGCCTTTGACTTTTTATCGGGGTCAAAGACTACCTGCTATGGAAAAGATAAAAGTTTTTTGGGTTTTCTCCATTATGATTTTCTGGCCAGATCTAGTTGCAAAATCTTTCAAAACTCCACACAGGCTGTAGAAAATAGGTATTTCTAAATCTATTTCATGATGAGGTATGTATCTTAATTAATTTTCAAGTATTTCCACATTTACTTTACTTATGCTATTCCAATTCAAAATACATACAAATAAATAGTGTTGAATGTTAGGTGCATTATTAAGACTCTATTTTTATACTATTCATTTTGGTGAACCCGTTTACAACAACTCTTTCTTTTTGGTGTTAGATTTAAATCTTGCATGATTATAAAATACAAAAAAAATTGCAAAATACGTTTAAAAATAGAAAAATATTTAATTTTCCTGCTTTAGTATTTCTTTGTATTCAACATGTATGATTCTTTTTTTGAGTACTTTGATGAGGCTTTTATTGTACAAGAGGATAAATTCCCTAAAGAGGTACATGGTAGTGAGGATGAAAATGGTTCAAATAAGATCTCCATGGATCCTATTCCTATTTCACTCTCCTCCACAACCTCTCCAATTGACCTTTACCATAGGGTGTGTCCATGGTTACGTTCATGTCGCACTATTTGTAACATTGATAAAGCTAAAATGATATATCCTACATCTTTGATGACAGTAAAAGGATGTCCTCATATAACAATTAAAGGTAAACCAAGAGATCCTTTGGATTTCTTCGATAACACTGATTCTGTTTCACATCCTTATCACACATGGAATAACTGTCAGCCTACTTTTCTAGTTTCTTTATCGGCTTCTCAACCTATGCTTCCTCAAGCACCTAGGTTTCCATCTACATTTAAGGAGTATAGCTTAGTTGACCAATTACGTGATACTCCTACTAAGATATCTTTATGGAAATTACTTCAAACTTCCCTAACATATCATGAGGCATTGCAAAAAGCTTTATCTACTCTTCCTGCTTCACCTCCTAATCAAGAAAACATTCATTCTATTTTGGATTGTATGCATACTATGCCTTATGTACCTCCTATTATGTTTTCTGATAATGATTTACCTTCCCTAGAGGTGCATAATCAATATGATGCTCTTATGGTGGCTATATCTATTAATCAGACTATCATTCGAAGAACCTTAATTGATAATGGATCTAGGCTTAATGTTTGTAGCATGGATATGCTCAAGGAAATTAGGAATGATCTTACCACTATTCAACCTAATAATGTTCCTATACGTGGATTTGACAATATTGCAAAGAGAACTTTGGGCATTATTACATTACCAGTTAAAGTTGGTCCAGTTATTCTAAATACTCTTATTCATGTTATGCATTGACCACTTAGTTATAAACTTCTTTTAGGAAGACCTTGGTTACATACTATGCATGAAGTTCCTTCTACTCTTCATCGCAAGGTTAGGTTCATCTATAATAACTTAATGTATACATTACATGCAGATGATGCCCCAAATACTTACTTAAATGCAAAATATGCCAAAATCTCTGAGCCTCTTCACCTAGTAAAGAGACTGAAAAACAATCAGAGATACAACAATCTAAGATAAAACAACCTGAGATTAAATAACAAGAAGCTCCATCTTCTTCTTCTTTGACTGAGGATGATTGGGGGACATTGGATTTTAATCCTACTTTTATTGGAGAATATAAGGTCTTTAATTTAGAATTTATGAAGCAACAAAATGAATTTGAGAAAAAAGTTTTTATTTCTTCCCCACTTTTGAAGAACTAAAAAGTAATTTTGTTGCCACTTCTATTAATGAAACAATTGAAACTATAAAGCCTGATTGTTATGACATTGTGACATATGCCACTCCTTGGACTCCTTCTGATATGACTGATCGATATGTTCCTGGTTATCATTTGCTTAATAAATTAGGATTTAACGGGAAAGGATTGTTAGAGTTGTCATATTATAGCTAATAATTAATTAATTTAATTATTAGTCTATTATATACTCTACACTTAAGTTAAACTTAGGCATCTTATTATTCTTTAGGGTTTTGTGATTCATTTTACAAGGATTCACCTCTTTGTATTTCTTGAAGAGATCAAATTATCATATTGTAATATTGTTCATAATAGAGATTGTTCTTTTGAACATCATATGATGTCTCTGGCCTTTTGGCCTCCATAGATTTTTCTTGCCTTCTTTTCTTTGCTTCTTCCATGTGACAGGGTTATGCATGCTCTGAACCAGTTATGATAGAGATTGTTCTTTTGAACATAATAGAGATTGTTCTTTGTGGGCCCATAACTGGTTCACCTATTGGTTCTATTGCTTCCTTGGTTTGGTTGAGTGATCTATGTATTCAATTCTTGTTCCTATGTACTAGGTGGATGCAGTGGCTAGGCACCTATGTATTTCGGTGAGATGGTTCATCTACTATATAGACACTCGTGCTTTCCTACTTTTGGAGGTCACCTCTTCAATTGATCAGCTCTTCAAACTTTGTCTTCTCTAACTGATCATGCACTTCTTCAGTGGAGGTTCTAGCAGTTACTTCTGACAGTGTTTACAACTTCATGCTTCGGAGATGCTTTACATGCTCTTTCTTGTTCCTTTCTTTGGGACTTTCCCTAGATTGGAGGCTTTGTTTCCTTCATCTAGTTTATTTCTTTGTTTTGGGTACTTGATCAGGCCTAGTTGTTGGGACCCATAGTTCTTTCATGCATTTTTATTTTCATGCATCTTTTAGTCCTTAGTTGTTTAGCTTCTCCCTAAGTTACACTTAAGGGGGGGTGTTAGAGTTGTCATATTATAGCTAATAATCAATTAATTTAATTATTAGTCTATTATATACTCTACACTTAAGTTAAACTTAGGCATCTTATTATTCTTTAGGGTTTCATGATTCCTTTTATAAGGATTCACCTCTTTGTATTTCTTGAAGAGATCAGATTATCATATTATGATATTGTTCATAATAGAGATTGTTCTTTTGAACATCATATGATGTTTTTCCTTTTGTGCTCATCCACCTTCATCAAGTGAGTGTCCCTTCCATGACATTATCCTCATGTTACATGTCTAGAAGATCAATTCTTCTTCTTTGACACCACCCTTTATCCTATGTTTGTACCTCCTGTTGCACTATTGGTGTTCCTGATTCTTCTTCTTGCAGATGTTTCTGGCATTACATTTTAGTGTTCCTGTCACCCCTCTCCCTATTTAGCATTATGGGGGGGGTTCACCTATTGGTTCTATTGCTTCCTTGGTTTGGTTGAGTGATCCACATATTCAGTTCTTGTTCCTATGTACTAGGTGGATGCAGTGGCTAGGCACCTATGCATTTCGGTGAGATGGTTCATCTACTATATAGACACTTGTTCTTTCCTACTTTTGGAGGTCACCTCTTTGATTGATGAGCTCTTCAGATTTTGTCTTCTCTACCTGATCATGCACTTCTTCAATGGAGGTTCCAGCAGTTACTTCTGATAGTGTTTACAGCTTCATGCTTTGGCGATGCTTTACATGCTCTTTCTTGTTCCTTTCTTAAGGACTTTCCCTAGATTGGAGGCTTTGTTTCCTTCATCTATTTATTTCTTGTTTTTGGGTACCTAATCAGGCCTAGTTTCTGACACCCATAGTTCTTTCATGCATTTTTGTTTTCATGCATCTTTTAGTCCTTAGTTGTTTAGCTTCTCCCTAAGTTACACTTAATGGGGGGTGTTAGAGTTGTTATATTATAGCTAATAATTAATTTATTTAATTATTAGTCTATTATATACTCTACACTTAAGTTAAACTTAGGCATCTTATTATTCTTTAGGGTTTCATGATTCCTTTTATAAGGATTCACCTCTTTGCATTTCTTGAAGAGATCAAATTATCATATTGTAATATTGTTCATAATAGAGATTGTTCTTTTGAACATCATATGATATCTGTGGCCTTTTGGCCTCCATATATTTTTCTTTCCTTCTGTTCTTTGATTCTTCCATGTGACAGGATTATGCATGCAGGTGTTCTTGGGAGATTAGTTTTTCACCTAATCTAACAAGGATGTGGTAAATATGAACAAGGTATATAGGTACCTTTAGATAATGAAGTTTATGATCATACATATGGATTAGGATTCAATCCTTATAGACAAACCATCAACTTTTCCTCTTAATGTTAATAATATTTTTGGTGGACAGTTGAAGTTGGTTAACCCATTGCTTATTGACCTTAATCAAGAACCCTCTTTGGATATTTTTCCCTAAAGATGAAGCCTTAATGGAATTTTTAGGGGTTTATGAAGATTTACCTAAGTTTCATCACAAATGAGGAAATCCTTATTGTTTAAAAATTGATGCTTATTTTGGAGAACATGATAAATAGGATATTCTCCCTTTATCGATGGATCCTCCGATAAGAAGTGATTTGTTAATAATAGAAACTATTGACATTCAAATGGATGAAAACAACTCTGAAAGGATGATAAAAATTGGGAAATTTTTGAGTCAAGATGAATGTGATCAGTTCGTTTCCCTTTTGATTGAATTTAAAGACATCTTTTCTTGGACATATTCAAATATGTTGGGTATATATTTTAAGATTATTACTCATTACATTCTTTTAAAACCAAATATGAAATCGGTGAAACAAAAAAATTGAAAGATGAATCCACGAATTGCTTTATTAGTCAAAGGTGAAATTGAAAAATTATTGGATTATGGATTTATCTGTTGTATTGATTACTCAGATTGGATTTCAAATATTGTGCCTATATCAAAAGGAGAAAATAAGATAAGGATGTGTACTAATTTTAGATATTTAAATAAGGCATCCTTGAAAGATAATTTCCCATTACCTAATATCGATATGATTGTGGATTCAACAATGGGTCATGCCTTGTTATCTTTTATGGATGGTTTTTCAGGATATAATCAAATCTTTATCCCTCCTAAAGATCAATTTAAAACTGCATTTATAACACCTTGGGGAATCTTTTGTCGGGTCATGATGCCTTTTGGATTAAAAAATGTAGGAGTGACTTATCAACGAGCTATGACTCTGATTTTTCATGATTACATTCATAATATCCTTGAAGATTATGTGGATGATATCTTAGAAAAATCTATACAAAGAGAAGATCATGTTACCATTTTACGATAGATATTTGAAAGGATTAGAAGTTATAATATGAGATCGAATCCTAAGAAATGTGTCTTTGGAGTTGATTCTGGTAAATTATTAGGATTTATAATCTCTAAGTGAGGCATAGAAGTAGATACTGAAAAGATTGAAACTATAGTTAATATGCCTCCTCCTAAGAATATTTCTCAGTTATGGAGTTTACAAGGAAAAATAAAAGCTATCCATCGCTTTATTTCTAATTTAGCAGACCGAACTATCCCTTTTACTATTTTGCTTAGAAAGGATACCACCTTCTCTTGGAATGATTAGTGTAAACAAACTTTTGAGAAATTTAAGGAGTATCTTTTGAATCCTCCTATCTTGCAGCCTACTAATTTTGATAAACCATTCCATTTATACACTTCAGTAACATTCCATTTATACACAGAGTTAGAAAGATAATGTCTAGCTGTAGTTTATGCATGTTAGAAACTAAGGCATTAAATGCGATTATCAAATTTGATCCTTTGAAACATCTTTTCTCACAAACTGATCTCTCTGGCCAATTGGCAAAATGGGTAATGTTGCTAATAGAGTTTGATCTTAATTTTATTTCTCAGAAGTCTATTAAGGGACAAGTGTTAACAGATTATTTAGCTGAAGCTCCTTGTCCTCACTCAGATACATGTTCTACTTCAATAGAATTCCCTAATGATAATATTCTAGCTATTCAACATGATGATATTTGGGAATTATATTTTGATGGGTCTAAATGTAAGACAAGTTCTAGTGTGGGTATCATCTTGATTCCACCTATGAAAAAACCCATCCCTTTATCATATAAATTAACCTTTCCTCGTACCAATAACATTACAGAGTATGAAGCTCTTATAGCTAGACTACGAGAAGCTTAATCCCTTAGTATCAAACATTTGCAAATATATGGAGATTCACAACTAATTGTTGAGCATATTAATGGAGGATACCAAACTAAGAATGATAAAATGACACAATATAGAGATTTATCTCTTGATGTGATTTCACAATTCTCCTCTTATATGATTCAGACTTTACCTAGGAAGGATAATCGACATGCAGATGCCATGGCAACCGTAGCTTCTTTGGTTTGTCTCGAGAATAATGTTGAAAGCTTTCAATTTACTATACAAAATCTTAAAAGCCCTACAATTTTTGACAAGATTACCTCTGATTGTTTCAATTTGCATTCAGATGAATGGTATTCACATATTTTTCATTTTTTGAACCATGGTACTTTTCCTCGGTCAACAACAAGGAACATGCATAATCGTATTAGGAAACTTGCAGCACGTTACATCATTTTAGGAGATACACTTTACAAACACTCTTATGAAGGATTATTATTAAGATGTCTCAATAGAACTGAAATCCCTGTAGCTTTGGCAGAAGCTCATTCTAGTTCTTGTGGGGGACATTTTGGTGGAAAATCCATGGTTAATAAATTGCTTCGAATGGGATATTATTGGAAAACAATGGAACAATATTCTTTCATGTTTGTTGAGAAATGTCCTAAATGTCAACAACATAGTAATTTGATTCATGCTCCTACTCATGAGCTTCATAATCAGGTTTCTCCATGGCCTTTTAGTGTTTGGGGTTTTGACCTTATTGGAAAAATCTCACCGGCTTCTTCTCAAGGACATACTTACATTCTCATTGCTATGGATTACTTCACAAAGTGGTTCAAAGCTGTACCTCTTTGTTCAATAATGGTGGATGTTATTTGTGATTTCATCCTTAATAATATCATAACAAGATTTGGTATTCCTTCAACGATAATTTCAGATCATGGAACCTCTTTTAAAAATAAAGAAGTCACAAAATTCTTGGAGAAATATAGGATTCAACATAGATTTTCAACTCCTTATTATCCTCAATCTAATGGACAAGCTAAAGCATCAAATAAAATTATTGAACAAATTCTGAGAAAAATAGTTAGTAAGCATGCGAAAGATTGGCATTCTCAACTGACTTATGCTTTATGGGCCTATAGGACTAGTGTTCGTATTGCCATGGGTACTTCTCCTTACAACCTTGTCTATGGTACTAATGCTATTATGCCTTTGGAACTAGAAATACCCTCTTTACGTGTTTCATTTCATGCGATAATTAATAAAGATACTTTTCATGAACAACGCTTACAAGAGCTAGAAATGTTGGATGAACAACAAATACATGCATTAGAACATATAAAAGCTTATCATAAATCTCTTCAAAAATAATACAATCATAAGGTAATTGAATGAACATTTGCAGTTGGTGATTTAGTTCTTTATGAGAATCAATGAAATATGAGAATCAACGAAATATGAATTCTTTACTAGGCAAAAAAGGAAAATTTAGCCCTAATTGCCTTGGACCTTTTTTTGTTATTCAAGACTTTGGTTCGGGTGCTTATAAACTTGCTGTTATGGATGGTGTTTCTTTTAAGGAACCCATTAATATCATGCATCTCAAACATTATTATCCTTAATTTCATTTCTTTCCTTGTGCATTTATGTATTCCTTATAAAGTTTATTTTATAGGTTATGTAGTTCTACCAAAATTACATATTGAATATATTTATGCATTTTCTTACTTTCTTTCTATTAAGTTTTATATTGAGGAAAACATAGTAATCAAACATAGAGCTAATTAGTAGAGAAATTTTTTCATTTATCAAAAATAATTTTTAAGTTCTGATACATATGTAGCCGATGGTAGGATATCTATCACTTCGTCTATCACTACGCTCTAATGGCCAATGGCTTCTAGATCTCTCTCCCCTATGATCAGAAGATGAAGATTTATGTGTCTGTGTGTGGATCCTCAATATGCTCATACCCTATGGATGCTCTCATGCACTTTTTAGCTTAGCCATCAGCTTCTCCTCCCTTTCTCTGCACAATCTCAGCTCTCACTAGATGCATGCAAAGATATTGGCATGCCTTCTAGGATCTCTATGACCAATGGAATAATATTGCTCGTCGGCTGGTAGTTAATAGGATATACTTGTATCCTTGAGAATCTTGGATAAAAATCTCCTCCACTCCGCTATGCTAGCTATAGAATGAAAACATTTATTAGTCTAGTATGTTTTTTTTAATCTCTAATCAAATCACATATTCAATCAAATTTCATATTTCATACCTGGGTCTGCCTCCTAGATGTCACTAAAGTTTCTAGATGGTGGGGGCATGGAGTGACTACTCTCTCCACACTCACTATATCTGGGCCTTGGTGGTGGTGTCTCTATGTGGGGCCATGGGGGTTGTCATGATCTTAGTGGTGATGTGTGAGTAATATGTATATCTACGCTAGTATCACTAGCTGGGGGCATGTCCTCGGATCTCTCCTCTGATCTCTCCTCTACTCTCTCTTCTCTCTACTCCTCCATGGCATCTCCCTGGGAGATGTGCTCCTCCTCATCTTTGATATCATAATCCTCCTCTATGTTACCACTATCCTAGTGTGTCCTCTCTATAGAACCTGGATCACCTGTGGGATAATCCTCAGGAAAGATAGGATGAATCCCCTATAGACTCTAGTACCTAATGTAATCTTGGATCACACCTAAATTGGTCACATCTGATGGTACCTCTATGTCCTCTATCTCATCTATATCACTATCCTCTATGTCTTCTATCGATGGTCAACGCATAAAGCTGAGTCTTTGATAGTACCTCTTCAGATGTACATAGTGAGGTACTTCTCTAGGGATTCCCTATAATAGGTTGAACTACCTCATCACCCGATCATAATAGTAGGGCATCACTCTATGACTCTGATGACTCTCGAGTAGCTTATGCTACTATGAATGTCTCATTTGGAATCATGTATTAGGCCACTCTATCATTTGATAGTAGGGTCTCCATATCACATTAGTGCTTGAAATGAGGTCTAGATGTACTCTCCAGTAGAGCGTATCTCCAAACTGCCAAACATATCTAAAGGGATATGCAAAGACTCTCATTGTACTCACATCTACCATCACTAGAACTCCCTATGGATGTTTACATGTGAAATTCTCAAACATCCAAATTTTCAAGAGCGTGCATATCGATAGACTCTTCCTCTAATACCTCACTAGCTGACCTAGATCATGGTATAGCTGAGCTAACATGCTACGACCCCATAATAATATGGTCCTATCTCTCTCCATCCTCTATATGAGATGTGTAAGAGGTGAACAAAATATAGTACCCTTTGATTTGTGTAACAAAACCAAGGATACTATTCAAAGCATCACCCTCCGTACTAAAGGTGTAGGGCCTGACAGTATGGATGATAATAGGACTTGATCTGACTGGGTCCCAATATGTGGAAGCCATCCTATACAATAATCTGCATCTACATGAATCTCCTCACAAGAACATTATGCTCTAGGTCAAATGGTCTCACCTCAAACTAGAAGCCGCATGATCCTGTAGACATCCTCTAATGTCACTATGATCTCACCAGAGGGAAGATGGATGGAACATGTATCCTCATCCCATCTCTCTATCAGAGTTGATAACATGTCTAGGTGTAGTTTGATCTATGGAAGGATTGATACCCAGTATAATCCCACATCCTTTAGTAATTGCATCTCCTTCTCATCAAGCTTAGATAGTCTCTCTTTGATCATGATTAGAAAATCTCCAAAGGGATGCTCTCAAAAATAGACCAAGTCCTGCAAGCACAAACAAACATCATATAAGTCATCTACATCATCAAATCTGCATATCTAACTGAACTAGGTCAAAGTCAACCTAGATGAGTCAATGTCAACCTAGATGAGTTAGGGTTGACCTAAGAGGGGTAAAGTCGACCTTGCCTATTAAAAAATAGGAAAGTACAAAGGCAGAAAACAACAAACTCACCTCAAGTAGTGACCATCTAGTAGCCAGGTTGTGTCTCAAAAGCTCTAGGCATGTCGCTCGAAGTTCCTCTCTTCTTGGCATCTTGCTTCTTCATTTTGAATTTGAAAATGGTAAGAATGAGTAAGTATCTTTTTCTTTTCCTTATTTATAAGTTCAAATTAGGATTTCTTTTAGGGTTTCCTCAGGGTAATGTCAGATTTCCCTTCTTATGCATTTAGACAAACATCCACTCTTTTCATCATAACTTGAGTTGGGTAACTCTATTTTCAATGCCATTAGTGATGTTGAAATAATGATTTAGATACCTAACTCCTTGAAATAGTTTAGGAAGGTTAGGAATCCTTATAATTGGTTTAGGAAAGGACTTTTCAACACATTGCATATCTAGTATATAGAGTTTTTCTTATCACCATGTTTCATCCTTCCGAAGTAGAAAGATGAAACATGGGGGGCATAAGGGGCTCTATACACTTCTCAAATTGTCATATAGTAATCCCTAGGTGATTTATCAATTTTCATTAACCTTCTATGTTGCAGGTTCTAATAGTTTTCTGCAAGATCTTTACATCGAGGACTTGGCTATATCCTTTTTATTTACTATGATGTTTTCTTACTTTAGGTTGCATATTCACATAGTGTCATATCTAAGCTAAAGTGGGGGCTAAATGTACCATCTTAAAATGGAATCACTTCCATCTTGATAGGTTTAGCACCCTCTTTTAGTACATTTATCATGATAGACTTGCATTTAGGATGCATTCTGCACTTGATTTCTTCATTTTTGGTGAAATTAGGGTTATGATCCTGAGGATTCTCCATAATTTCTCTCTTCCATGGATCTATTTTATAGGTAGGATTTAGAAATAGGTCCTCCTAACTTTCATCACAATCATCATACAATTTTGTGCCTCTCCTTGGCATTCTGTCCCATTCTGGTATCATTTCCAGATCTCTGGGCATCCCCGGGACCTCTTGTCCCTGATTTCGGAAGGATTTAGATCTCTAAGTATAAGATGACCTAGACCCTGACCTAGGTCAAAAATGAGGTCATCTTTGACCTCCTCTAGAATCTATGCCCCTTTTTTAGATTTGGTCCCGATGGGCCCTGAAATCAATGTCAGGCCCTTAGATCTAAATGTGGAAGAGTTTTAATTTGAAATTCATTTAATTAATTTCCCTCCTTAGCTGGTTATTGTGATTGGATGATAATTTGAGGTGACATTTAAATTATGGGTTCTCACATTGCTCTAGGAGCCTCACCTTGAAACCTCTATATAAATACTCTCATTTGCCTTCATTTTCAAAACACAAGAAAACAACATCAAGTAATTTCTCACAAGCAATCATATTACAAGGAGATTCAAGAAAGCAAGGAATGGTGAAGTAAAGATGTAATATTGCAAGAGGATGATATTGAAGATCAAGCCATTGTTGACATCAAGAATCTTTGTGAGCACACCATTGTGAACACCTACTTGGAGAAAGAGAGAACCTTTCTTCCTTGATCCACCATTACCAACATTCAAGCATTCAAAGATACAATCATGGGGTAGCAATTATGGATTGTGATTTTGGTAGGAGTACTTTAGCCTTGGGGGCTTGGTATACTTTTCTATCTCATTCAAATCTATGCATTATTGTTTCATACATATTCATGCTAGGGTTCTAATCTAGAGGATTAGATCTTGGTATTACACTTTCAATACACACACACACACACATTCTATTTCAATCAGCTATTTGTGGAGGTGGAGATCACCGAAACGAGGGTTGGAATAAGGAAAAACCCTATATAGCCACCCCAAAAACACCCTTTTTCAGATATCTATAGTGATTGTTTTGAGAATTGAGGATAGATCTGATATCCTTTTCCGTAAACTTCTGAGATCTGCAAACAAAGTCAAAATAGACATTCAAAATATTAATGTAGCCTTTGACATTTTATCGAAGTCAAAGACTACCTGTTGTCGGAAGGATGAAAGTTTTCTGAGTTTTCTCCGTTAAGATTTTCTAGTTCTAGTTCTGTTTGAAGAATCTTCTGAAACTCCATAGAGGCTCCAGAAAATAGGTATTTCTAAATCTATTTCATGATGAGATATGTATCTTAATTAATTTTTAATTATTTCCATATTTACTTTACTTATGCTATTTAAATTCAAAATACATACAAATGAAAAGTGTTGAATGTTAGATGCATTTTTAAGAATCCATATATATATATATATATATATATATATATATATATATATATATATATATATATATATATATATATATATATATATATATATATATATATATATATATATATATATATATATATATATATATATATATATATAGATACATACATACATACATACATACATACATACATACATACATACATATATATTGATGAAGGGTGCTCCCCTTAATACCACAAACACATAACAGAAATAGAGAAACAACAACAATATGCAAGAACAAAAAATTGGCTTCTTATTATCTCCACAAATGTGGAATTACAAACTTTCAGAATTACAATATGCAAAGCCACATGGGCATTCCCTTACAATATTTTGTAGGATAAAGCCTCGAACTATTACCCAGTTCTACTACCCAGAACTATTCTAAACTGCCTAAGACAATAATACAGCCTTCCTTATATAGGCAATTTTTCCACCGCCTGGGAAGGTTCCAGAATTTTAGCCAATAAGGCCGACCAAACTTAGAATTATTTTATTTTACATTTTATTACATCATAGTCGGCTCAAGATAACCTTTGAAACCCGAACAGAAATTTTGAAGAAAATTATTTTCCACCATTTCGGGTGGCCCAACTTCCGAAGACCATAAGT
>BSBK01002788.1:622500-650000 GCA_027943335.1 Chamaecyparis obtusa
TAATCTTTTTTCTAGGTATTTAACAAAAGTTCACTTGTAGTATTTTGTCAAGTGGTAGGGGATTATGCTCTTGTCTCTTTGAGACAATCAGAAACCTAGACCCATTTGGCATTATAATTTAATAGGGACTTTGGGAAAGAATACATGTGTTTGGTGTGTTTGGGAGAAAACCTTGTTGGATAGGAGATTATGCTCTTTTCCCCTTGAGGGAAAATTAGAAATCCAAACTCCTTCCATGGCCAGTCCATCTATTTTTTTCATTTCATCATTTAGATGGGCCTGTTGGCGAGGTAAAAAGCTCTTGAGAACGACCCACGTGAGAACGAGGTGTTAGCCCACCACTCCAACTCACGTTAATGAAATTTTCTTTTTGGGGTTAAAGCCTCGGAAGATGAATGACATTTGAGCTTATACACAACTCTCACCTAACACTTAGTAGGGTCTCACAGTCTAAATCAAATTTATGTGACTACTTGTGTCAAGGTGCTTTGTGTGGCTATATGTCCTAGTTGCGCTTGTACGAACACAAAGGGTGTGTTCAAATGAAGATCCTTACTACAAGATCTAGAGTAGTGGCCACCCGGTTCACCTTTGAAAGGTTGATAATCTGCATGCAAGGAGAATAGTAATCTCCTCGAGACACTCACCATATCGAGCCCCTATCAAAGTTAACACTTTGATAATACAACATCATGACTCGAGCCATTGCGTGCTTGGTGACGATCGTATTCTAAGGAGTTTTTGGGTGTGTTCCTAAGTCAGTGAATAAAGGTTTTCAATCTCATCCAATCTCCTTCTAGGGATGAAAAGTGTGCTTGTTATTTTTCATTGCAAAACAAACCCATACACTTCAATCCTACAAGGTTGCCTTGTCCCTCGCAGGATTATTTTAGATAAATTTTCTTATAATCCAAATGTTTGATGCATGCTTGAGAATAAGTTCTTTTCATTGAATGAATTGACTCAAATCAGGTTAAAAAGTATGATTGATCAAATTGTTCAAAAAAAACTCTGAATCCTAGATTGTCGTCTCCAACCTGGCATTGTCATCTCCATAGATTGTCGTCTACATCTGAGAAAAGTCATCTCTACTAAAAAATAGTGACTAATCTGATCTTGCCAAAACATTTGAAAATTGGTTCCTTAGAACCTTCAAACCATTTGATATTGAAACATTGATCTACCCCACTAAAATCAATATTCTCTCAAGGCAGGAGTGATTTAGGAAAACATAAGAAAATAAAGGTCCCTATCTCACGAGTCTATAAAGAGAAAAAGATCGTTGATCAAAAGGCTAGAACCAATCAATCTTATTCAAAATCTATCCAAAGGGTTCTAGAGGCTAGTGAGAAATTTAATAAAATCACCTATAATAATTGGGTTGCTAATTTTGGTGCCAAGAACAAAGTGAGCATGACCTTTGTCACTTGGGAATCTTACGATTGAGTATCTTCAACCTTCCTCTTCAAGTCATTCATCCCTTTCTCATCTTTAATCACCTCTTCATTCATCCATCATTCGAAACATTAGGAGCATTAATTAGAATCTTGGGCTTTAAATCAAAATCCAATCGATCCACCTTTCATACCTTCAATCAAGAAATAGGGTGAAATAATAATTTTGATAGTGTCTCATAGACCTTAAATCAAAGCAAACATTAATCCCTGGCTACTTTGAGAATTTCAAGTCTTTCTCTAGTAGTCTTAATCTAGTCCTATTTTGTTTGGGGATCACCAGTCTATCACCCAAATAAGAGAAGAATTTAAATCAAATCCAATCCTATGTTTTCTTAATCAGAAGGTCTCGTTTCACCTAGGTTTTTTCCAAACCTTTAAATCAAATCAATCATCGAGGCTTAGTCCCTCTTCAATAAATCTAGTCAATTCTTGAGGCTTAGTCCTCTTAATCTAGTTCAAACCTAGCTCAAGTTGCTCCTAGTTCATTAAATCATTTCTTCTCTTCATCATCCCTCATCAATCGTTCATCCTTCTTTGATCCAACCCTTCTAAGGTCGCTCGTGCATGGTACTTTCCCAATCACAAGAAAAGTTAAGACAAGAATCTCTAGCCATGGATAATGATTAAGAGATTTTCTACTAGGAAGATTTTAATGATGAAGAAGAACCATGCATGGAATCTGACATGGTCATACCTAAAAGTGTCAATGCCAATCCATGAGAAAAAAATTTGTTTGATGATCCTAATAACTTAAGCTAAGTGGAAGATTTAATCCAAGTCAATAGTTCTAACATCTTCGTGAATCTTATTCAAAGGGGTGTTACATTCACTGACAATTTTGATGAAACCTTGCTTGAGAATAATTTGATTCGAACCAACAAAAGAAAAGAAGTTCCCATCATGCCATTAATATATGATAATACAAATCAACCTCCCATGATACACTTGAACGAATCTGACAACTTTTAAATAAGACTAAATCAAACAATGTCAATGGTGTGAGTAATGATGACTTAAACATGGGTCGCAGACCTGAACAACAACTAGGGTCCTCAGAATGATGCTTTGCTTCTATTTTCTTGAAGCCTAGTGGAGTCCTAAAAAATCAAAATTTTTCACATATGAACAACACCAACCAAAGACATCACACAAATCCTCCCCCTCTCTGAGGACATAATGCATCATTAGGAGGAGGAACACATCAAGCTCATGTAATCACTAATAATCACTCTCGTGGTAGGAGATCTAAGGTCTTGGATTTGTATGCATTACCAAATCTCTATACTCTATGCAAAAAAATAGATTAAAAATTTAAAAAAATCTGTAGACTCTATGGAGAAATATTAATTAAAAAATGAGGCCATGTCATTTCTTTCATTCATTCAACTCTCGTCGTTTGACTGGGAAGGTAGTTTTTAAGGTCATGTGATTTGGGAAGGTAAATAGGAAGCTTTCTAGCCTATTATCCTATGATAAAAAAAGGACAAAACCATTTGCCTCACAACTGTCCATAGTGAAAAAGGTTTGGATGGTTACTTTACATAGTTTTCTTCACCCGATAACCTCATTTCAAGGCTGATTCTTCCTTTGACTTGGAAATTCATACATCAATTATATATGTGATAGGTATGTGGATGTTATTTTTCATTTAATTTTGTATTTATTGTGTGGAATGTCATAATTTAATAATAATTTTTTTGTTTATTATAATGAAATGTCTTAATATAACAATATATTAATGAGTGGTTTATTTTAACATTTTGGTTTGACTTGATGATGTATGCACCCTAAAATGGTTGCCTAGACTTTGGGCCCCATTTATTTAATTTATCAATCCTGAATCATTTTTATCAATAATCAATATTTTGAACATTATCAATTTCTTGATCAAATCCTAATTTCGATCATATATTGGATTTTTATCCTTGGGCTAACCATTTATCCTAAGTCTTTATTTGATTAAAAGGAATATTTCCTCCCCTTTCAATTAAATATAAAAGCCCCACTTTCCTCTTATCCTAAGTTGCACAAATAAAGCATTATTCTTATTTTATAAAAAGGGAAAAAGGCACTTTTGTCTCACATGAGGCTCAAAAGTCAACACTTCACTCTCATTGGAGGATGTTTGTGTACATGGATTGCTCCTCTTTCAACCTCCACCGCTGATTAAGACTTTTTTGCCTCTTAATCTCCATGGTCCATTTCACCTCATTTCTTATAAAAGGAGAGCTCTCTCCTTCATTTGCATATCCTTGTTTTGTGCTATTGTTATGCTGCAGGTTTTCTAGGTACATTTGGAGCTTTTTGAAGACATTGAAGACTTGTTGCTTTCATCATTGTTGTTGCATTTCATTTAGTTTGCTTTCATAGTTGCATTCATGGCATTCTTAGAGTAGATTTCCTTTTATGCAATCTCACATAGTCTAAATAGGAAGGATTTGTAATCCATTGCTATTTCCTTTCATAGATTAGATTTCTTTTCAAGCATTGCATTGTTATCATTTAGCTTAGATTTGCATTCTTATATAGTTTGCATTGCATTTCCATTTAGATTCTTGGGGATATTGGCATTGTTGCCCTTGTCTTCACTTGAATCTCTCATTGTATGGTTGACTAGCAAGGTCACCTTCTTGTAGCTCTAGCTGAGAGCAAAACTCATAGTCCCTTGCAACTCTATGCATAGAGAGCTATGAGCCACTTTGTGAGGCCTCACTCTTGAGTAACCTTGCATGTAATGGTTCATAGAAGTGCATATTTTAGTGTGTACATTTCTGGCGCCCACCGTGGGGCAGAGTAGATAGCTTTGTCCTTTTATTTGATGCATTTTTCGTCATTTTCGGATTAACTGTCGGAAAAATCTGTGTCTCTGGTTTTCTGTCTCAGATTATCGCGCGACACTTCTCAGAAATATCGCGCGATATACTTCCTGTCTTGGTGCGATACTTCGCTCGGAAAAAGTATCGCACGCCTATAGCGAATTCTATCGCCTGGCATCGGGCGAAGTATCGCCTGGCATCGTGCGAAGTATCGCTCGACTGGGAAAGTATCGCCCGACTATAGGAAACTGTGTCGCGCGATACTGTTGGAGACTGAGAAACATCGCCTGATCTGGCAGAGACTTGCACTTTCAATTTTTTTGTCCGAATTCGACTATTTTAGCTTGCTGTTCTATTTTACTTTGTTTAAATAGGTCTAACCTGCATTTCTTAGCTTGAATCCATTAGATTATTGCACATTTACATTGGGATTTTGATTTTGCTAACATTGTGGGCCTAACAAGTTGTGTTTGTAGGTGCTCTCCTTTGCTTAAAAATTGCTAAAAACGCATGTCAAAGAGGGCTACTAACAGTTTTTGCAGGGCTGCCCAAGCATAAAAACAAAATTTTTTTTTTCCATTTCTTGCTTGTTGTTATTTTCCTTTCATTTGTGGCATTTACTAATTGTATTAGGAATCTTAATACCTTGTGAAAGGGATTTTGAGGTGGTAGGAGAAGTATGCTCTTCACCTTTAGGTGAATCAGAAAATCTTGACCCATCTTAAGGTTTTGGAAGCAAGGGGGTAATTGATCTCTTTGCTTGGTGTGTTTGGGAAAAATTCTTGAGATAGGGGAGTATGCTCTTCACCCTTGTGGTGAATCAAAAACCTTGAACCTCAAGATTTGATCCATTTTGTTTAGTTTAGGAATCCTTTAGAGGGCCTGCTCTTGAGCAATCAAGAGGAACGACTCAAGTGGGGACAACCTTGTCATCATTCTCCTTGGTGGCAAGTGATTCCAACTCACTATAATCTCAAGGCTATCAAGGACACCAAAAACCTTGATAGACGTAACACTTGTCTTCGCTTGATGTAAGTACTTGTGGGATTGTGACCATGAGGAAAACATTGAGCAAGAATGCTTAAGGTACTCTTGAGGCCGCGAGGTCCTAGTCCTTTATGAGGAGCAAGAGGGGTGTTGTGAACGGAAATCCTCATTAAGAACCATTAGATAGAAGCCACCCTTTTTTAGCCGCTTATCTTCTTAGTGCAAGGATTGATCCAAGTGGTTTACCCGGATCACCTTAAGATACTCACCATATGTGTCCCTTTGGTTGTGTCATTTTGACATTTCCATGACAAAGCCAATATCTCTTGTGGGCAACCACTTGGTGTGAGGCAAGGGGGCATCAAGTTGTGGGCTAAGTTGATAAGTATTGAGCCTTGTCTTGTAGGTAGTAATTGCTTGATTTGTCTTCGATTGTGTGATACCAGTGTAAACGTTCTCAACATACAAACAATCGGTAGCATTCATAGGGTGCTTTTTCAATTTTGATATCACAAGTGTTTGTCTTGGCAAGGTTGCTTTTGCCCTTGTTTCAAGTGCTTGAAGACATGTTTGATCCTTTACTGTTTGCAAACCTGTCCAAATACTGTTGAATTTGTGACTGAAACCAAGAACATCAACCCTCAGACTGAAAATTTTGACCAAACAGACCCAAAAACGCAAATTTCACACAATTCTGGTCAAGAGTTGAATAATTCTGTAACAGTATCGCACCCTGTAAGGTGAAGTATCGTGCGATACTTCGCACATGCTAGAAATATCGCACCCTTTGAAGAGGAATATCGCGCGATAGTTCGCCCCTGACGGACTATCGCCCTGCCTGCCTGGGGTATATCGCCCTATAGTATTAAGAAATATCGCCTGTCTTAGGGCGAAGTATCGCACAAGTAGAGGTTTATCGCCCCAGTAGCCTGGAGTATATCGCCTGACTCATTTTTGTCGTGCTTAAATTTTGGTCAGTTTCAGTTGCTGTCAATTAGGCCAGGTCTTAGAACAGGCTTCTCACCCTAACGTTTGAGATTTGTCTTGACTCCAAATCTCTGGTTCTTAGTTCTTCGGGATAGCATCATTTGGTTTACAAAGTCACTTTGGAATAATTGTCAAGTTAGAAAGCCATTCTCGGTACCAAGGTCCATCTTTAAAAGTGTTAGCTATATTCTGGGAAAATTTCAGTTCTCTTATTGTCCAAATCGCTTTCATTTTCAATTATCTTTTGGCCTAGTCCAACCTCCTGATTCAAAAGTGCAAGGGTAGTCACCCTTTGATTTGAAGCACCTCTTTGACAGTGTTGGTAAAGCCCCCTTTCTTTTCTTTTTTTCATCTTTCTTTGGACAATAGAGGATTTCGATTATCCTAGTTTGGTGTGGACACTTTGAAAGGTCACCTTATCATTGAGAATATCTCTCTTTCATGTCAGTTACGACAAGGTACCAAGTTAATCAAGGGAAGCGACCCCCTGTTGCCTTTAGCCAGTTACCGCCTATCAAGACCCGTCGACAACCTAAGGGAAAAGGACCCCTTTTTGACCAATCTCCTAAGAGTGAATCCGAGGTTTGTTTCAATCCGGGAGCTAACCCTAGTGAAGTGAGCACCTCTTTCATACCACTTTCATCAAGCATGGACATGAGTTACACTTTCACCCGGCAACAAAGAGAAGCCATGAATCAAACTCTCGAGGATATCTTTCAACGACACAGAGGAGAGTATGGTGGTTCTTCTCATGCCAGTCCACCCGGGTCACCTCCTAACAACGCGAGGTATTTTGATGCTCAACAATGAGCTGAAAGACAGCATAAGTCAGCCCACTCAGATTCAGGGTCACAACACGAAGACCAGAACAACGAATCTAGTGATCACCATATCAACGCAGCTAATGCAATAAGGCATTCAAGACAAACCTCCCCACTTAAGGACACTTCTCGATATGCAAATACAAGATTAAGAAGCATTGAGAGAGAGAAGCAAGCCTACTTAGATGAACAGGCTGCAAAAAAGGAAAAATTCCGACAACTAGAGGAAGAGGAACGTGCATTGTTGGATATACAGAAAAGAGTCGCCCAAGAAGAAGAAGATAGACTCTATGCACAACAACTCCAAAATCGATCTAACAGGAGGGGAGCCAATAGTGGGACCAACTCGCCCCCATCTACCCCTTCCCCTAGCCCTTGAAGAAGATCAAAGACACCCTCACGATCCCCAAGTCCTAGAGGAAGAAGGACTTCAAGATATGACCATCATAGGAGACAATCGTCTCATAGACATTCAAAGCAACCCTCCCAACGAGCACATCATGGCTCACAACATGGAGGCAGTTATGCTAAATCTGATCATATGGACTTCATGACTATGCAACAAGAACCATCCTTTCAAGCCTATGTGGAGCAATACGTGGAACAAAACAAAGACCAATTTTTGGAAAGTCTTATCAACAAAGGCGCCAAAGTTCCATATAACTTTGATATTCACCAAAAAATCAAGAAACAGAATCCTTCAACTGATGAGTTAATCTTACAAATGCAAAAGGATATAGACAGAATGAAGGCTCCCAAGAGTACATTTCATTTGGACTCCATATGTCCTAATCCCATTGACAAAAGTGTGGTGATGGTAGAATTCCCTAAGAAAGTTGAATTCCCAACATACGACAAATATGATGGCACGGGTGACCCTCATGACCATGTTCGACAATTCTACATAATGAGCTTTTCCTTTCACCACGAAGACTCCTACTTGCTGAGATTATTCCCAAGGAGTTTAAAAGGTCAAGCCATGGAGTGGTTCACCAACCTTTCCCCTCCAGTAAGGACATTTAGAGAACTTGTCCAAAGATTTGTACAACATTTTGCTTACAATTTATCTAGGTCGGTCACCATGCTTGATTTGTGTAAACTTAAGCAAAATCAAGGGGAATCTTTTGTCACCTTTTTGCAACGATGGAGGCGATTGTGTTCGAAATACCCAAGGACAATCCCTGAAGAAGAGAGAATTGATATCATTGTGAACAATCTAATACCAGAACTCAAGTATGAAGTCAAGAAAATTCCATTGAATTCTTTTGATACTATGGTAGAGGTGGCATGTCGCATTGAGGACGTCCTAAAAGAACAAGGAATTTTGGCTAAATCAACAAATAACAACAATAGCCAAAATAACAATACTAATGGTAACAAGGACAAAAAGAACTCTTTTTGGAACAAAAACAAGCAAGTCGTCAACGACGGAGTTGTTGATTCATCTCAAGTCAAAAATGAAGGAGTTCTTAATCTCTCTCATGCAGTTCAAGCTATGAAGTTGCAAACATCATCAACGCAACAAGACAAACCTCAGTATCAAAAGAGATCTAAAACGGAGAAAAGACAATTCACTAAATTGGGAGAATCCTATGCAGATGTTTTTAAGACACTAGTTGCTCATAATCTGGCGCACCCACAGGATCCTACAAAACATCGAATACCAGATCCTTTACCTCATTGGTGGGATGCTAAGGCTTTTTGCATTTTCCATAATGGGATTGGACACGACATAGAAAATTGTTTCAAACTCAAGCATCTTGTCCAAGACCTTATTGAGAAAGGACAATTACAAGTGGGTGGGTTAACTACTAATGCAGACCATAAAGCCTTTAAAGAGCCCTTGCCTAAATATGAAAAAGGAGAGAATTCTAGTAAGAATGGCAAGGTGGCTATTAACTATACATACACACATGCTGATAATGTGATTAATATGCTTGAAGTGGCGGACGATAATATCAACATGGTGAGAAAGAAAGATCCTTATGGACATAATGTGGACTCAATTCCTATGACTAATGAAAGACCCGCTGTGGTGATAAGAGGTCCTCACACACAAGGAATGCCCCGGTCCCTCAATGTTGTCACTAGGGGACAGGCTCAAGCACCCATTATCATCAAAGGTCCTAGCACTAGCAAGTCTAAACAACCCACGTCCAAAGGTGCTCCTCCAAAACCTGTCGTTGGTCCTGATTCCAATTACAACCTTATTGACCAACTACAACGTACACCTGCTCAGATATCCATTTTTGAGCTTTTAGAATTATCTCCTAAGCACAAGCGCGTCCTCGAGGATGCCTTGCGAGCAGCCAATGTCCCTAATAACTTAGATATCGACCAATTCCAAAACATGGTCAACCATTTGGCTAGCCCTCATTTCCTCACCTTCTCAGAAGAAGATGACAAATCCATTAGTCACCCACATAATTTGGCCTTACACATCGAGGTCATGATTCATAAAACCCGTGTTAGACGTGTACTAATAGATGGGGGTGCGGGGCTCAATATTTGTACTCTGAGTTTGCTGCTAGCTCTAGGGTATTCTGAGAACGTCATTGACACAAAGAAAAGAATCACAATCAAAGCATATGATGAAGCAGAAAGAAGTTCTAAGGGATTGGCTGTTTTGCCTATTCGTATTGGTCCTGTAGAAAGAGACATATTATTCCAAATTGTTGATGTCGGACCTCTCGCCTACAACATTTTGCTAGGTAGGCCATGGATTCATGAAATGCAGGCAGTCCCATCGACATATCACCAGTGTGTTAAGTTCCCCCATAATGGTGTAGAAATTTGCATCCCGGGAGACAGTGCTCTATCAGTTAATAACATTTCTGCAGGATCACATGTACCTTTGAATAGAGAAGCTGACAATCTTAGTAGTTCACTTGAACAATGCAAGCAGAAATTCAAGACCATGGACCTTGGGATGGGAGATTATAAGATTGATTCTTTTACAAAAATGCCAATCTCTCCTAGGTCTTATGGGAGACCCTCCCCAAATGTGAAGCCTTCATCATCAGCAATGACGTTATTTGGGAAATTTGTTGAGTCTTCGGTCCCCATTCAAGAAGAGAAAGAGGAAGTTGCTGTAAGGAACTGGATATATCACGAAGAGAAATACAAACATAATGAGAATTTTGCTCCTTCACCTGAAACTTATGGGAAAGGATACACACTGGTCAAAAACATGGGATATCCGGGATTTGGTCCCCTTAGTCATAGGCTGGATGCTAAAGCTGAGCCTCTTGATCATGCTCTCTTTGGACGCAAAAATAAGTCCACGATCGGCTTAGGTTTTGAGAACAAGAAGAAGAAAGGTATCCCTGTCCCAGTTGCAACGGACAGCGACAGTGATACAGATTATACGCCCGATCTCTCCAATCAACAAGATGTGTCTGATGATTGGGTGCCCTCCACGAATATCCTTTGGGGAGATTCCACAGATTTGATGCTTAATAATCCTACTATCCCAGCTGCGACGGATAGTGATTGTGTGACTTCTAGATCGACAAAGGAAAATGTTACTGTCCTAGCTGCGACGGATAGTACCAATACTAGAAAGGGGGAAACCCTCCCTAACCTTGAGGCTTCTACATCACGAGGCCTAAATGATGACTCAGAGACAGACTCCCATGAATATGAATGGGATTCGCTTTCAGATGCAACAATTGATCTAGATGTGGATATTATCCACGCCTATAGTACCCAACTCGATGCAACTAACGATCCTAGTGTCAGACTAGAGGATTGCCCTCCTCAAATCGCCTTAGTAGACGATGCTTCGTTTGATAGGATGAGCCCCAATTCAGGTATCTTAGGAGAAGACTTGATAAGCTCCGATTATATGGTCACCAGAGATGACACCTTTCACATTCACAACATCGAACCTACCATTGACTTGCCCCTTGTCCACTTTGACCTGATTGACTGGCCCCAGCGCCACCATGAGCCCACATTCCTCACATTTCGCAACGATTACGAAATTGCTTGCTATCTGAATGCTCTCGAACCCGTGGCTTCTTCCACCAGTGAACCAACAACCAGCATGACGGAGCCTGATATTAAGTACCTCAGTCTCAAAACAAAAGAGAAAAAGAAAAATAGGTCTGATGGCGAAAACCACTTTGTGGCGGTGTCAGAACCAAAAATAGTAAAAAGAAATGACGCATCCAAAGGTGAAAACCTCTTTGAGGCACCTAAGGATGGGGTACTTAATAACTTGCCGAGTTATTTCCAGGATAGATCATCAATCTTGATTGAACCAACAAAGCCGGTCAATCTAAACACAGAAGAAAATCCTCAGATAGTCCATCTTGCTCAGTCTTTATCAGAGGAAGAGACCAAGGCATATGTACAGTTTTTACAGAAAAAGAAAATTAATTTTGCATGGACCTACTCAGACATGCCAGGGCTTGACACAAATCTCATAATGCATCACTTATCTATAGCTCCAGGAGTCAAGCCAGTCAAACAGAGACTAAGAAAAATGCATCCACATATAGCTCTACTTGTCAAAGGAGAATTAGAAAAGCTTTTGAAAGCTGGATTTATTAGAGCCATCGATTATGTAGAATGGATCTCAAACATAGTACCGGTATCCAAACATGATGGGTCCATTCGTGTCTGCACAGATTTTAGAGATCTAAACAAAGCATGCCCAAAGGATGACTTTCCACTTCCAAACATTGACATGATAGTGGACATGACGGCGGGCTATGACATATATTCCCTAATGGATAGTTTCTCGGGGTATAATCAAATCAAAATAGCTCCTGAAGACCAAGAGAAAACAGCCTTTACATGTGCATGGGGAACCTATTGTTGGAACGTCATGCCATTCGGGTTAAAGAATGCAGGAGCAACCTACCAAAGAGCTATGACAACTATCTTTCATGATATGATGCACAAAAATATGGAAGATTATGTGGATGATACCCTGGCAAAATCAAGAAAAAGGGACACACACCTCAATGATCTGGAAGTAATTCTAGATCGTATGGAACAATTTCAACTCAGATTGAATCCAAAGAAGTGCGCATTTGGCGTCACCTCAGGAAAACTTTTAGGATTCATAATATCAGCAAAAGGTATCGAGGTTGATCCCGAAAAGGTCCAAGCAATCCTAGATATGCCACCTCCTCGAAATATCAGCCAAATGAGAAGTCTTCAAGGACGTCTTCAATCAATTAGGAGGTTTATTTCTCAGCTTGCAGATAGAGCGCAACCCTTCAACAAGACATTGCATAAGGGTGCTTCTTGTGTTTGGAACGAGGATTGTCAAAAGAGCCTAGATCAGATCAAACAATACTTGGCTAATCCTCCGATCTTAATGCCTCCTATTCCAGGGAAACCATTGCTTCTATATATCTCAGCTACAGACACTTCCCTGGGGGCATTATTGGCTCAAACAGATGATACTGGGAAAGAACGGGCCATCTACTATATCAGCCGTACTCTAGTCTCTTATGAGATCAATTACAATAATATTGAGAAGTCTTGTCTCGCGGTGGTGTTTGCTTCTCAAAAGTTGCACCACTACATGCTTGCTCATACCATACACTTGATTGCCAAAATTGATCCCCTTAAATATTTGCTTGGTAAGGCTGCCCTGACGGGTAGACTTGCTAAATGGATGATGGTCCTCACTGAATTTGACATAGAGTACGTTGAAAGGAAGGCAATAAAAGGGCAAGCTATTGCTGACCAATTAGCTGATTTTCCAATCCAGGATAGTATGCCAGTCCAAGTGGAATTCCCAGATGAACACATCTTATATACCACTACTCGCACTTGGACAATGTTCTTTGATGGCTCCCGCATGCAAAATGGATCAGGTGCCGGAGTGTTATTTGTTTCTCCACATGGGTACAACATTCCAAAGTCTTATAAACTATTGTTCCCATGTACCAATAATATTGCAGAATATGAAGCTTTAACTAATGGCTTGAAAATGGCTATAGAATGGAATATCACAGAATTACATGTCTTTGGGGATTCTCAGCTAATCATCAACCAAGTCAATGAAGAGTATCAAACCAAGGATGACAAATTGATACCTTATAAAAAGATGGTTGATTCTTTGAAATGCTATTTCACCTTTGTGACGTTTCAACAAATCCCTAGGATAGAGAACAAAGCTGCAGACGCCATGGCCACATTAGCTTCACTTCTTCAGTTGGAGACACATGAATCCAGATTTGAATTCCTGGTGGAAGAGCTACACCATCCCATCTTTGACTCATCTGAAAGCCGTGTCATTTGTGCCATTATCACACACGAGTCCTCCCGATATGGTGCTATCTATTCATATCTTCGTGATGGCATCATCCCTGACACATTCACCCGCTCCGAACGCCGAAACCTCATCCGTAACGCCTCTCGCCACACCCTCATCTCTGGTGACTTATATAGAAGGGGTTTAGATGGGACACTCCTTAGGTGCTTGGAAAAGGAGGAATCCAACCAAGCGTTAGCTGACATACACGAGGGCATTTGTGGTGGGCATTCTAACGGTCTTGCCATGGCCCGGAGGTTGCTTAGGGCGGGATATTATTGGTCCACAATGCAGATAGACGCAGTCACCTTTGCTAAGTCGTGAAAAATGTCAGAAACACGGCAACCTGATTCATGCTCCGGGTAGGGAGCTGATCCCTTCTATTTCTCATTGGCCATTTCAGCGCTGGGCCTTTGATCTGGTTGGGCAAATTCACCCCAACTCATCAGGTGGACACAAGTTCATCATTACTGCCACTGACTACTTCACAAAATGGGTGGAGGCCGTACCACTTTCTGTTGCTTCAGGAAGGACCATTTCTTTGTTCATCTTGAACCATATCATTTGCCGATTTGGAGTGCCTTCTGAGATCATTACTGACAATGGAGGTCAATTTAAGAATAAAGACCTAAAGCACCTGTGCAAAAAGTTTAAAATCAAGCAACATTGGTCCTCCATATATTTCCCACAAGGAAACGGATAGGCAGAAGCTTCTAACAAAACCATTCTTAAGATTCTTCATAGAACGGTACACAAGAATGGTAGGGATTGGCACTTGCAAATCAATCCAGCACTATGGGCTTACCGAACAAGCATTCGCACACCTACAGGGGCCACTCTTTTTTCTCTCACCTATGGCGCTGAAGCAATATTGCCTTTAGAAGTCAAGATACCATCCCTTAGAGTCTCACTCAAAGGTTTGATTACAGATGAGGATTACCGTGCCATGAGGTTGCAGGAACTAGAACTTCTAGAGGAGAAGCGTAAGGCTTCCTTTGATCATATGAGAGTGTATCAGAAACGTATGTCCAAGGCATTCAACAAGAAGGTTCGCCCTAGAGAATTTCAAATAGGTGATCTTGTTTTACGAGAAAACCCTAAGAACCAGCAAAACAGAGAGCAAAAGGGCAAGTTTGAACCTAACTGGCTTGGACCATATGTCATCACAGCTGCTTTTGGTACTGGTGCGTATTTACTGTCAGATCCTGATGGAGAACAGCTCCCTGATCCCATCAACATTGTGCACCTTAAGAAGTTCTATCCTTGATGCCCATTCTGTTTGGGGGCATCTTTTGTATATATCTTATTGATCCTGAAAAAATACCAAAAAAATTGATATATGATTGCTAAAAAAATCCTAAAAAGCATAAAAAGTCCTGAAAAAATATAAAAAAATCAAAATATTCAAAAAAATAGAAAAAATAGAAAAAGTGCCTTGGTGAAAACCTAGCAATAGGCGCCTTGGTAGCAAAAATACAAAAAAATCAAAAAAATGAAAAAATGAAAAAAAATGATTCCAAGTGGTGAAAACCTGGAAACAGGCGCTACTTGAGGCCTTTGTACCCCTATTTGTTAGCACGCGTCCTCGACACTTAACCACTTTCCATCATGCCTTGACCTTATTTGGCCTAGTCTGGAATTGGTCTTTGTCTTTGTCTAGGGGGCATAACTGCTCGCATAGGTCCTTTTGGGTGCGTTTGTCTCTTGAGGCATTTCACAACAGGTGTTTTTCAACACCACCCCAAACAGTGTTTTTCAACACTACCCTTGCGTCGAGTGTTTCTTAACACTTATCAGATGTCTTGCCTATAGTATAAGTATGATGCAATATTTCCCATTTGCAGATAAGATACTCAGAATTTGACTCTATGACCAACACACACGCACTTAAACAATCAACTCGCTGGCGATATGATGACTTTATTTTTTCTTTGTGTGCTGTCTATGAGGATTTCTTTGATGAGTGATCTCTCCCTGAGAAGTTTTCGATGATGCATAGCTAGAAGACTGAGGGAATGAGAACATGTTTTCTTTCTTTATCTGCTTGTGGGTATATTTTGTTGATTCTAACTGTCATGAGCATTTATGCTGGTCCTACTTGACACTATGGATTGACAAGGTATTATCCTTGACTGTTTTGCGAGTGCATGCTTTTAGCTATCCTGACTTTCATGTGTCCTGATACAAGCATAATCTCGCCATATCAAACTTAGGTAATCTTACTGCATTAGTCATCTTGACCTATATGTCTTTGATGCCTAGGTAAGATTTCCACATTTCTATCTGATAAAGATCATATTCATATCCACATAGTAATGCTAGTGTGCATTGTATGATCTTACGACGCTACCAATAACGCTCAATGATGATAATTAGATGTTTATAAGTGTTGTGACCTTGCAAGTCAACCACTTTCATAGTAGCTTGCATTTCTAGGTTCATGTTAGTTTAGTTTCTGCACCTTGCACATGGAGAGAGCTCTCCTTTTTCATCCTACATGGACCTGTTAGTCAACTGCGCTTACCTTCTCTTCTTTTTGATCATGTCTTTCGCTCCTTGTCTTTTTCATCTCGAACCTGTTCTTGTTCATCACAAGGGGTTAATCATATCATCATATCTATATCAAAACTGTCATTTTCAAGAAACATAAGTCTACATCATACATATGAGAATTAAACATACAACTATGAGAGAGAACATACATAAGCACATACATAAGCATTTTTGAGCAAAATGACAAGACAATATACATAAACTGATACATCCATCATAAAGTGAGACAAATACACATGATATACCGAACATCCAGTAATCTCATAAATCAATAAATGTCATGATATACAATATGAGATCTCAAAATCTGGATCAAAAGTCTCAAAATATGTCCAAACAACCTAAAACCTAACCCTAAGACTCGCTACCACCCTCGTGAGGAGCTCGTGGTGGTGGAGGAGGCATAGCTCTCCTATCAAAAGCCACGTCTGATACCCCTGCCCGCTGAGAGTATGATGGCGCTCTCTCACCCTCTGGGACGGCCTGCAGATATAATCCGTGATAGTAAGCAGCCCTCGCTGACTCCCGTCGGAGCTCCAGTGCCTCGGTCTGTGCCATCGCCTCACGGCGTGCTATCTCTGCTCTAAGATCAGCTATTTGCTGATCCCGCTCTGCCCTCAGATCCAGGAGCTGCTGATCTCTCATAGCTATGGTGGTCCGCAGCTGCTGTATCTCTGTCTCCCGAGCCTGTATCAGGGCTCTCAGGTCCTCTCCCCCCGCAGGCTGCTCCTGCTGTACCTCCGCCTGCCGGCGAGCTGGTCTCGCCTCCTCCTCAGGAGTGGCTGATCTCTGTCCCCGTGACCGTTTCCGGCCACCTGATCCCGACCCCTCTCCTCTCTCCATCCTCCTCCCTCTCCCCCTCCCGCCATCTCCTCCCTCCTCTCCTCCGTCCCCTCCGTCTCCTCTGTCCCCTCCCTCTCCTCCCTCTCCTCCCGGCGCTGGCACCTGAGCATCTGGTACTGTAAATCGAGGGAATGGTACCCTCCGCCGCTCTGCTCTGTAGGCTCCATCAGCCCCTACGTCTGCCACATCTGGGAAATACTCCCAGGGCTCGCTCCTGATACTCGCTGTCTCTGCGACAGCCTGCTGATAGTCCAGCATGGGTAGCCACCCATGTCCCTCCTCGTCTCTGGCTCTGGCATAAGTAGTAGTCTCTATCGAGACTCGCTGCTGCCTCCCGAACTGCCGCCACACCCGACTGATGCAAAACCTCTCTGTGATATCTGCATGTCGACCTACCAGTGGCCGACTGCATAGCATATAACTGAGCTCCTCATCTGCATCACTCCATCCCTCCACATCCCTGTATGGCCTCCATGTGAATGAGGCTATCTCATCCAAAATCCGCCGATAGTAGGTCACATCCCCTGAATGGGCATGTGATATAAACCCGATGTACCTGTAAATGAATGGGTACCTCCTCTCCCTCGGCTGAACCCTAGGACGCACTACAGCAATGTGCTCCCATGCCCATACCTATGCCAGGATGGCACCACACGCCCATGTCCGACCGTCCCTGTAGACGATCTCATGCAGCTCATGATACATCTCTGCTAAGATCGCAGGCCCCCATGCCATCCGTCGAGGCCTGCCTACCAAGTCTACTAGTAGCCTGCCCCATCCGAGCGGGAATCCCTTCTGACTGCGATCAGTCATCAGGATCTGTGAAATGATAGATGCCACAATGCATGGCACCGGATAATCTCTGCCGAAGTCATCAAGCAGTCGCTCCCAGCTGACATGCCTGTCTAGGATGGTCACATCCTGAAACATCTCCTGAATCAATCGGCGCCCCTCAGTGACATCCTGATCATAGTACACCTGTGACAAACACATAAATCATGTTAGTTTTCATCTCATGGAAACATTACATTTATGATTATATCTCAAAACATGATTATACTTACAGGCTCTCCGTGGCATGGAACTCGGAGGATCCTATAGACGTCCTCTAAGGTGATCGATGCCTCTCTAGTAGGTAGATGGAAGGTGTTGTGCTCGCTGTGCCATCTCTCGGCCAGCGCAGTCAACAACCCATGGTCTGCTCGGATATAAGGGTACCTCAACAGATACCGGAATCCCATAGCCCTGATATCGGCATTGCCCGGATCATCCAGATCTCGGACACACCGTAATCCTGTCACCTTCGGCGCTCTGATGATGAGCGCCGAAAAAACCTCCTGCAAGCCAAAACCAAACCCGTTGTTAGTACATATCATGATGGATGTCCAAAAAAAATTCAGTATAAAACATCTTAAAAACGTAACATTGTCTAGACCCATGTCATTTTTGCTCAAAAAATGCATTAAATATCAAAATTTTCAACTGGGCGATATTCTTTTTCAGAGAAGTATCGTGCGATACTTCTCCCTATAGTAGGGCGATAAACCTTATGTCGGGCGATACTTCGCCCGCTATCGCGCGATCTTTCGCCCAGTATCGTGCGATACTGATGCCCAAAGCGTGCGATACTTTTGGGGCGCGCGAAGTATCGCGCGATACTTCTCCCCAAAGCGCGCGATACTTCTAAAGTATCGCGCGATATTTCGCACAACAAAAAATTTTGAAATTTAAAATTTGAAAAAAACGTGCTAAAAAAGCTATTAAATGCTAGAAATGATCAAAAAGCTCGAGTTTTTCGAAAACATACCGGGGCAGGATAGTGTGGTGGCCGGTTATGCAACCGGGCGCGCTCGAATCGATGCCTGTGGACGAGAACTCCTGCTTGCTGAGCCATTTTCTCTCTCTAAAGCTCTGAAATTCTCAAATCACTAAAAGACAAATGATTTTTGAAAATGACATTTTGATCCCTTTTATAGCATTTTGACTTTTTGACCTAATTTTCAAAACACCTCGGAATTGCGCAAAAATTGCACCCCTAGCTAATTTCGACATCCTGGATCCATTTTCGGACTCGAAATCGAAATCCGAGGTCATCTTCATAGTCAAAATCGCATTTCAAATTCTTTCCCCCCTTCTGCGCAGTTGATTGACCTTTTGAGGCATAATTTGATTCTCGGTGGAATTTCTTCCTTCCATGTCTCTCAAATTTTCTAGTCTTTCATCCACTCTATTTCTAGTCTTCTGTCTCTTTTCTTCTAGCTCATCGCTGGGGCATGTTTCATTGCCTAATGGTTAACCTATTGTCTCTTACCTTCGATTGTGATTTCATTATGATTTGATCATCTTTATCGATTTTCTGTCTCTCCTCTACTTGATTTCGATTTCGACTCCGAGGGGGCAGTACCTATGGGATTCTCATCCCTAATTCTCTTGATTTTCCTGATTCAGACATCTTTTGTGAGCTTTTGCTCAAATTTGAGATTCTTATCTCCCATTTTTAGACATTGATTATTGCCTAGCAGCGACGGTGATGGTTTTATCTAAAGCTTGATTTGCACCTAGCAGCGACGGTGTTGGTCTAAGCTTTTGTTTGTCCAGATGTGATCCCGAATCGACCTCATATCTGAGTTGTTTTGTGATCCCAAATCGATCTCACATTTCAACTTCATTCTTTGACTACATGTGTTCCCAAATCGATCACACATTAGTCAAAGAGGGGCAAATGTATGCACCCTAAAATGGTTGCCTAGACTTTGGGCCCCATTTATTTAATTTATCAATCCTGAATCATTTTTATCAATAATCAATATTTTGAACATTATCAATTTCTTGATCAAATCCTAATTTCGATCATATATTGGATTTTTATCCTTGGGCTAACCATTTATCCTAAGTCTTTATTTGATTAAAAGGAATATTTCCTCCCCTTTCAATTAAATATAAAAGCCCCACTTTCCTCTTATCCTAAGTTGCACAAATAAAGCATTATTCTTATTTTATAAAAAGGGAAAAAGGCACTTTTGTCTCACATGAGGCTCAAAAGTCAACACTTCACTCTCATTGGAGGATGTTTGTGTACATGGATTGCTCCTCTTTCAACCTCCACCGCTGATTAAGACTTTTTTGCCTCTTAATCTCCATGGTCCATTTCACCTCATTTCTTATAAAAGGAGAGCTCTCTCCTTCATTTGCATATCCTTGTTTTGTGCTATTGTTATGCTGCAGGTTTTCTAGGTACATTTGGAGCTTTTTGAAGACATTGAAGACTTGTTGCTTTCATCATTGTTGTTGCATTTCATTTAGTTTGCTTTCATAGTTGCATTCATGGCATTCTTAGAGTAGATTTCCTTTTATGCAATCTCACATAGTCTAAATAGGAAGGATTTGTAATCCATTGCTATTTCCTTTCATAGATTAGATTTCTTTTCAAGCATTGCATTGTTATCATTTAGCTTAGATTTGCATTCTTATATAGTTTGCATTGCATTTCCATTTAGATTCTTGGGGATATTGGCATTGTTGCCCTTGTCTTCACTTGAATCTCTCATTGTATGGTTGACTAGCAAGGTCACCTTCTTGTAGCTCTAGCTGAGAGCAAAACTCATAGTCCCTTGCAACTCCATGCATAGAGAGCTATGAGCCGCTTTGTGAGGCCTCACTCTTGAGTAACCTTGCATGTAATGGTTCATAGAAGTGCATATTTTAGTGTGTACAGATGACATGATCTTTCTCTATCTTTATTTACTCCTTTTCACACCAATTTTCATAAACATACATACATGCATGTGTGTGTCTATAATATGTATATGTATATGTACATGCACGTGCACACATATGCTTCAGCTTATGAGCGTCATTTGGTTGCAATGAGTACACGTGTACCATTTATCCTCAAGAGAGATGGGTTCTTGTGAACAACTAGTCATAAAAAAATGGGTCAATGAGTTTGAGTCACAAATTACACAATTGAGTCTAGATAACAATCAATTTTTTTTTAAAAAAAACTTAAAAGCTTGGACAACAGGTTTTATGAGGTGTCTTGGTTTTCCCTCAAGGTGATGCACTCCTCGACTACTACCCTTTTATAAGAATATTGATGTTTTTCCCATGGGAAAGGAAGTATTGATGTTAGGGAGGGACACTTCAATGATGTGTTGTGTGTTCCACACTTGACCAATAACCTTCTTTCTATCTATCAAATCACAAATGGTGCTACAAAGAAGACTGTGGAATTTACACCTGATTCAATTTTCATCAAGGACTTGGAGAGTGGAGCAGTTATTGCTACTGGGATAGTGGATCACTCTTCTCGGTTATACTCCTTTGCA
Organism: Chamaecyparis obtusa; assembly: GCA_027943335.1. Classification (NCBI taxonomy): domain Eukaryota; kingdom Viridiplantae; phylum Streptophyta; class Pinopsida; order Cupressales; family Cupressaceae; genus Chamaecyparis; species Chamaecyparis obtusa. Next base: position 643,570 of record BSBK01002788.1, read on the forward strand.
GATTTTGTTCCACTTGATGACAGTGATTCTTCAGACAATGAGTCTTCAGCATATGATGATTATAGTGATGATGCAGATTTTGAGGAGAGTTTTGGCTACTTGAACTTGGGTATTCTCACTCATGATCAAGCTCTTGAGCCTTCCATTTCATCTCCTCCTATTGAGACTATTTCTACTCTTGCTCCTTATGATGCTTGCATTCACACAGCTATGGGTTTAGGTGCTTCAGTGCAGCAAGATTTTCATTGTCTTCCAGACTTGGTTCCATAGGATGACTACTTAACAGACATTGTAGGTTTGTTTGTGGAGTCCTATACTTCAGATTTGGGAGACTTTATTGATGATATTCATCTTCTCTTTGGTGAAGATGATCCTTCTTTAGTTGTTGCGAGGGAACATGTTGACCCTCATATTCATTCTCTACTTGATCATTCTTTCAAGGGTGACATGATTGTGGATACTTTGATACAGAAGTTGGAGGAGGTCACTTTCTCTTTAGAGGAGATACTTGGGTCTTTGGTACATGTTCTACATTCATCCTTAGTTGTTCTTGATTTGTCTTTTTCAGCAGAGTGGCTTAGTACACATGATTTGAAGGAGGCACATTTCAGCTTTGACATGGGGACACTTGAGAAGGTTTCAGAGACTCCATCTTTTTTGAGGTTTCTTCCTATAGATTGGGGAGGAGGCTTCACCTATACACCTTTGGTCTTGTTTCTTCCTAAGGGGAGGAATGTTCTACACTCATGGAGTAGTTTCTACATCAAGCCTGGAGCATCTACCATTGGTGTTCATTCTACATTGAGGGGGGGCTACTTGGTCTCTTTTCCACTTCTTCTATCTTATGGGGGGGATATTTTCCTCACATGAGGCCTTCTCTCTCATATTCTATTATTGTATTCATCTCTCCTTTTGGTGGAGGGTTTTTCCCATGAGATTTTCCCTCTTTCTCCACTTTATGAGAGATTGCATTGTTCTTGCATTTTGTACATGGGTACCTAACATGGCCTAGTAGCCGGGACCCATCTTGCATTGTGAACTTAAGTGCATTCCCCTAAGTTGCACTTAAGGGGGGGTGTTGGTGTAATTAAGTATTTACTAATTACACTTTACTTAAGTTTACTTAGGATAATGCATTTGCATAGTTAGTTGTCTTTGAGACACCTAGGAGTTTGCATTTCTTTTTAGCACATGGTTAGGAGAATCTCCACTTTAGGTGTGATAGTTGTAATCACATACCTCTTTGTGTGTGAGATCCACCTTTAGTGCTCTTATCACATTATCATCCTCTCATTGTTGCACATACTTTCATGTACAATGGAGGATGATCCACCTTTGGTGGACATGTGATTCCACCTTGTGTGGGTGATATCTTATCATCTCCTTATCATGTAGTCTTATTGCATTGCCTATATATTTAGGCACTCCTACTTTGTAATCAATCAATTCAATCTATCTATTCATTATTTGATCAATTGATCATATCATATTTTGTCTCTTTTGTGCTATCTCTTGAGCTTCTAGATCTTGGTTTCTATTCACACCAATTTTCACACCAATTTTCATAAACATACATACATGCATGTGTGTGTCTATAATATGTATATGTATATGTACATGCATGTGCACACATATGCTTTAGCTTATGAGCGTCATCTGGTTGCAATGAGTACAAGTGTACCATTTATTCTCAAGAGAGATGGGTTCTTGTGAACAACTAGTCATAAAAAAATGGGTCAATGAGTTTGAGTCACAAATTACACAATTGAGTCTAGATAACAATCAATTTTTTTTAAAAAAAAACTTAAAAGCTTGGACAACAGGTTTTATGAGGTGTCTTGGTTTTCCCTCAAGGTGATGCACTCCTTGACTACTACCCTTTTGTAAGAATATGTCCTCATGGGAAAAACCCTCCCCCAAAAAGAGAGAAGAAAACAAGATGCATGGATGGAGTGCTCAAGACCCCCCAAGAACTACATACATCATGTATATACAAAGAAGTATCCCCCCATAAGAAGGATAGTTGGAGACATGATATTCCCCCCCATAATGTAGAAGCTCCCATGTTGATGAAGAATACGTGCAAACAATAGATCAACCGATGCTTACAAGAAACATGTCTCCCCTTGGGAAGAAATAGATACATCAAATGATGAAGAAGCCAATCCATGTGCAAATGGAATGAGGAAGAAGATGTAGGTCTCCATGAATGAATCTCTGAAGACTGAGTAGGAATCTCCAAGCTCAAAGAATCTATCACTTCATGTGACAAATCAAGTGAAGAAGGAGAAGAATCAAGTACACCAATCTCCAAAGAAGGTGAAGAAGTATCCCCATCTATGATGAAACTGTCATCAAGGGAAAGAGAAACTCCCTCATGTATGTCTTCCAAATTTGCATCATGAGAATCAACAAATGTTGAAGATGCATCCAAGTAGTCATCACACTCTGCAAGATCTGAAACAATATGATCATCCTACTGAATAGTAGAGACCATGTTTGAAGAAGCAGGAGATGGAGGAGTAGGAAGATCAACACTTGTCTCAACAACAAAATGATTCAAGTGCCCAAAGTTCTCCTCATAATTATCCCTTGGCAAAGGGATGGGTACATCATGTATATCATCATCATTATCAACAAAATAAGAAAAGGAATACAAGCGGGATGTATGATCAACAACTCCCATAGCTATGACATTTCTAGTCTCCATGTCCCTAATGTAGACAAAATCAGGAGTGAACTCAACAATTTTACCTTGTGCCCCATGTGTAATTTGGTAAATAGAAAGGAGATTATTGGTCAAGGATGGTACACAAAGAACATCATTAAATGTCCCCTCTCCCATAGGAATAGAACCTTTCCCACAAACTCTCATGAATGTGTTGTTACCCATCAAAATATTAGGAGAATTACAAGGCTCAATAGAAGAAAACATATCCATAGAAGATGCCATATGATGTGATGCACCTGAATCAAGAAGCCATTTACCTTGCTCAAGATGTATGGAAGCCATGAGTGCTGGTCCTTTACCTTTATCTTTGGATGATGATGGAGATGTAAAAGCTGCCAAATGTGTAGAAGAAGGAGTAGACACTGATGAGGGAAACTTAATGTTGTGTTTCTGAATAATGTGAGTTAGCTCATCAATCTTCTTTTGAAAACACTTATGCTCATCATGTCCTAATTTTTGACAATATGCACATTTATCTCTCTTTCTTCTAGATGATTCCTCTCTTGAAGAGGACTTGGATTCAGTACTTTTTGGTGAAGAAGATTCATTACCTTTGTCATGAGGCTTAGGATCCTTATTGTGTTTCTTTCCTTTGCCATTAGAAGCCTTTGATGTAGACTCACTTGCAATCAATGCTTGATGTGTGGAAGACTTCAACTGACCCATGTGTGCCAACTTTGCTTGTTCTCTTGTGAGCTACGCTGCAAATTCATCAAGAGAGGGAAATTTGTATGCACTACCAAGAGCATCCATAGTAGCATAGAATGTAGAAACAAATATATAATAATCAGGACCAAGCTTGGAAAGAATAGAAAAGATCAATTGTTCATCCCCTTTAACAATGCCACATGAAGAAAGCTCCAATCTAATAGTATTGAACTTAGAGAAGAAATCTTGAATATTGTCAAAATCCCTAGGATTGAGACCTATGAGATCATTCTCTAATCTGAATTTTCTCATTCTATCAGGTTTACCAAAGAGTCCTTCCAATGTGATCCAAGCATCATGAGGATTTGTGCAAGATTCAATATGAAAGAGCATGTCGCGAGAGATGGATGATCTAAGAGAGCCAAGTGCTTTATCCCTTCGATCAAACCATTTTCGCCTTTCTATAGCACCTGTTTGAGGTTCTTGATCCTACCCAAGAGTCATTCTAAGTAATCCAAGACTCAACAAATGATCACTTAAAGAAACTTTCCATTCATGGTAGTTATATGGAGTGAGGATTTTAAGCTTTGAATTATCCATATTGCAACCAAATAATGACTGATAACTACTGATAAATCCTTCAAATGACTGATGCAAATCAGAAAACTGAAATCCAAGGATTAACCAAGTGCAATTATAGCCCCAAAATGACCTATTGCTGAAAGCGATATGTCTAACCAAAATCACTCAAATCTGATTGCAGATCTAGAAAGTAGATGAAAAATATGCACTTTCAAAAAAAAATTCACCTCAAAATGTTACCGCATGTGCCCAAACGAAGCCCTGGAAGTTGCAGAAATCAGGAACAGATAGGAACAATCACCAAAAACTACAATTTTTGACAAATCTAGCTACCAAAATTAAAAATCAACACCACCACTAGAAAGTTCAAGAAATTCTACCCAATTTCAAAAAAAATTGCACCTAATTTGGAGCCCGGATGACCAAGTTATGGCCTCTCAAAGTTGGACTGCAAAATAAAAAATGCAAATGGTGAAGGCAAAGAATTTTCAAACCCTGATGACATCAGCAAGTCACAAGGTTAAATTTGACGTCCATACGTCCATCAAAAAGACCCAATTTTTCCCTGCTGTGACAGCTAAACAATCATCAATTTTAAGACACTCAAATACTGACGTGAGCAAAAAATTCATCCCCTCTAGTGATGTGGCTGCTGAGGTGTCCTGGCGTACAGTTCCATACAACTGATGTGGCTGGGAAATCTTAGAAGGACACGTGTTAGAGTCTGATTTCCCAAATGCGGCAGAGGTGGCACTGCGGACGTGGCACGCTTGCTGGGTCTCTGCGGACGTGGCTCTCGCTGATTTGGCGAGTTTTGCACCTGCTTCGTGGCAGGAGCAGTGGAAACCGTTGGTGGTGGCTACAGATCTAGCCACTTCGGTGGTGTGGTCTGTGCTAAGGCCATGTGTCACAGGCGGCGGAAGAGGAGCCGTGGTGGATCAGAGAGGCGGAGGGTGTCTCCGCATGGCAGTTTGCAGTTCGAGCGGAGGTTTGAGGCCAACGGTTGTGTGGTTTGCAGAGTGAAGTAGGACGGTGGTGGACCGGGAGATTAATCCCACATTGAACGTGGGGTGGGCTTTCAAGCCCTTATAAATGAAAATGCCTGAAATAGAATGTAAAGAGCTTGGGCGAGCTCGTGTTGACCGCGAGTCCACTGTGCGGTCGTTGTGCAGGAACCACAAATTTGAATGATGATGTCACTATTTCTGATACCGCAATAGATAGAATATTCTCTGTAGTGGGGGCCATACCTACCCCAATAATTTTGCAGAGAAAATATCCATCCGAAAATAATGACAAAATAAATTTTGAAAATATAGAATTAAATTTTATTTTTTTTGAAAAATCGTATCGCAGAGGCAGATCGGGCCGTACGGTCCGATTTGCAAAATTTTTTTGCCTCGAATTGGACTTTCACCGGATATGGGTGAGTTTATAGTTGATTTTAACCGAAACAGCCTCCCAGACGCAATGGTGAGGTCAGATTTGCTCCAAGATGCCTCTATCACATGCTAGTTGCTAGATTTGAGATTTGGACCGTCAAAGCTTGTATCAAGCTCTCTTCAAATCGCCTGATCTAAAACGCTCTAATGGCTCTGATACCATGTAAGAATTTGCAAATAGAAAATATTGAACCAAGGATCTAGAGGTTGAAGAAAAGCACAAGAGAGAAAATATGAATGCAAGGATGGATTGAATAGATCCAATGAATTAATGATCAATGCTCCTTGAAATGATTACATAATAAGCCTCCTAATATAGGAAAGGCGATATGAGAGAATGATAAGGAGTTGATAAGCTATCACCTATGCTAGGTGTAATCACATGTCCACCAAATGTGGATCATCCTCCAATATGCAATAAAGTATGTGCATTGGATTAGGATGATAATGTGATAAGAGCATGAAAGGTGGAACTCACACACAATGAGGTATGTGAAGACAACTATCACACCAAAAGTGGAATTTCTCCTACACCATGTGCTTAATAGATGTGCACACTCCTAGGTGTCTCAATCAAAAATTACTATGCAATGCATTAACTTAAGTAAGATTAAGCTAAGTGTAATTAGGAATAATTAATTACACCAACACCTTTGCTTGTCGCAGAAGGATGAGATTGGTGAGAAAGTCATTGAAGATGACTTTAAGAAACTTTTCAAGTTTCTTACAAAGGACTGGGCTCGAATGATGTTGTCGAAGAGATGTGCTCCAAAGGAGGCTTAGCTTTTTTGCTTCAGTTCCCTTTTTGTGGTGTTGTTCATAATGGCTATGGAAGCTCTGGTTTAGTTCTTCTTTTTTCTATTGAAAGGTTTTTATGGTTTTTCAAAAACATTACCGGTATGGCCCTGTGTAGCCTTTAAGTAAGACTTTTAATTACTTTTATATTGGGAAGACCTTAGATGGTATGATTATATTAGTTATAGTATGTTTTTCTACTTTAACTAGTAGGTATCCTATAGTTTTTTATA